>PVHY01003395.1:0-18951 GCA_004024945.1 Uropsilus gracilis
CCAACTATGTCTTGTCCCCAATCTTGTTCCTACTACTCTGAATAAAACACGTTATATTCTTGTGTACCATACCCTGATTTAAACACATTGCACATGTTTATTCATTAAATCTTTCCAAGAACCCAGTGTAGTAAGTTCTACTACCATAGCATCTACCACAGATTATGATTCCTGTTTTACAAAAGAGAGCAGGTTACACAGTATTTTTGAGATCAAATAGTTAATAAGTGGTAAGACGATTAAATGAACTAATATGCAAAAATAATCTACCAGCTACTGTTATAAGCTCTTCTTAATATCGCATGTGTATTTAATATGTATCAGTGTTCTATGTTACTACAGTATTAAGGTTTCTAATTTTTAGGGGTAGAATAGTCCTAAAGAGAGTTAACATAATTTTTCTTTTATTGGTAAATATCAGTTTCTCATACTGTGATCAATATCTCCTTGAAGTTGTTTAGACTTTTTGGATCACACTATTATTCCTAATATTTACTCCATTTTAAGCTCCAGTGATGAACCTCTGACATGAGCTTTGTAATGAGGTGAGGTGATGCTGAATATTTCTGATGCTCTACAAAATTTTCAGCTGCAAAATTTGAGGTCTTGTTATTACAGTGGTTGACTGGAAAGTGTCCTGAGACTTTAAAAATCCTTTTATGACTGAAGGCTTGCTTATTTATTTTTATTGTGAAATTCCTTATTTAATGCTTTTTAGCCCATAATTTTAAGATCACAAGCACTTTTTGCTAAAATGAGATTTTTGGAATTTTATTTCTAAACTCATTAGCAGATTACTGCCTCTATATAAAACTTCTGCTTACATAATTTTCCCATCCTCTAAAGTCCTGAATACCTGTTTCACTTTTTTTGCCTGTACATTCAAAAATTTAATTTCATTTTATAAATTCTTTTTAAAAAATTATATGCATTTAAGGTATATAACATGTCTTGATACTCGTAGTAAAATGATTAGTCAAGCTAATTAAAAAACCCATTCTCTCACATAGTTATATTTTATTATGTGTGGTTATAATACCTGAGATCTTTCTTAGTAAATTTCAGTCATTTTGTCATTTAAACACAAACCTACAAGTGGCATTTCAGTGCTATGTGCATGTTTATGAGGATGTGTTTATTGAGCTGTTTGAAGGTTATTATCTTCATATCAGTGACAGTTCTAGTGGAAAGAAAAAGACACTATACAGTTACTGTCCATTGTGATACTGCATTGAGGTATTGGGGAAATTTGAAAAGCTGTGAAATCAGAAGCTTTCACCCAATCTTGAATAGTTGGAAAAATTCAGACTTCATGGAGTAACTGACAGAGCCAAGTTTTGAAAGGTAAATAGGAGTGACCCAGGAAAGGGGGAGCTGCACACAAGTTGGGGGCAGAAGCAGGTAAAGGGGTCTGCCATTTGCTTTGATTCAAAAGAGGATTCAACTTTAGGAACCTGAACATAGTTTATCATGTTTGGAACTCTGAAGGTAGTTATTTTAGCAACAGATAGAGGTGGAAAGTGAACTGGACTGTATCTTAAAGGAACTGGAAACCTGTGTTAAAATTTTTCAACTTGACCCTTAAGTCAGCTAGAAGCCATTGAAGAATTTTATTTTGATTAGTGTTTCAAAAGAGGAACCTGGTTACAGTATGGGAAATTATTTGGAGAGGGAAATAAGTGGAGAAAAGAAGAAATGCTGTTAAGTAACTTATGTTCTAATTTTGATTGTGACAGTGAGTGTCAAAAAACTTAACAAGCTGGGTCTGGTGGGGCGCGCCTGTGAACCCAGCTACCTGGGAGGCTGAGGCTAGGGATCACTTGAGTTCATGGGTTTGGGACTACCCTGGGCAACATAGTGAGACCTAGGCTCTTAAAAAAAAATGACTTAACAGATTTGAGAGATTTTTAGGAGATAGAAGCAGGAGAAGTTATGGATGTTCTAGGAGTTTCTGAGTTGTGAAGATCAGAGGTATCTTATACCAGGACTGTTTGGAAGGGAAGTATTTTCTGCATGGAAAGATGAGGAGTTAATTTTTTTTTTTTTTTTTTTTTTTTGAGACTAGGTCTCGCTATTTTGCCCGTGGAACCGCAGGCTCTCGTTGCTCGGGGTACCACAGACTCAAGCAATCCCCAGCCTCAGCTTCCCAGGTAGCTGGGATGACAGGCGCGCGCCACCACGCCCAGTATTTTTTGGGAACTAGGTCTCACTACGGGCCCCAGGTGGGACTCGAACTGCGATCCCTAGCTCTGGCCACTTCATAGGCTTAAGCTTACAGGCACGAGCCACTGTGCCCGGCAGGAGTTAATTTTTGACATGTTATATTTGCTTGCCTTCTAGATGTCCAGGTGTTTGAGTAACAAGAGACTGCATAAAGTTCTGTGATAGGCTTAAGAGTAGAGGAATAAATGAGAGGTGAAGTAGAGAAGGCAGCTATAGGCAACTTCCCATAGAGCTTTTCCCTCCTCCATCTTTAAGTGAATGAGAAAAATGGGGGGTAAAGCAAGAACCCTCTTCTTCTTTTTTGTAGTGAATTATGTTTTAGACTTTGAGGTGGTGAAACTGTTTAAAGAAAAAAAAGTTGCACAACATATACCTTCACACAGTTCTGTGAGGGGTGAACAGCATTTGAAAGTTCTTACCTAATGAATTTTTTGTGCTAAAGTTGAAAAATTGCAAAGTAAAATGTGTAAATTGGTTTTAACTTGATCTGAATCCACAAAATAGTATTTCCTTTTGTCAGTTTGTTCCTTGGTAACTTTTACAAGTGAAAGAAATGGCCACTATTACCAACAGGGGTCACTAGCTTCCTCTAAGTGTAAATAAAAGTTTGGTTCTAGCTCTGTGAAGGACTCAGTAATTACTGCTCAGTTGTTTCTTTTTCTTTCAGATGGAATGGAGGTAGATACTGCACCAACAGTTGCTGGACAGTTTGAGGATGCAGATGTTGACCACTGAAAATGACTTAATGCTGCTTTCAGGTGAGAGATTTATTTTCTCCCTTGTCACTGAACATGAAAGTCATTTCAAACAACTTTATCTCCATAATTAGGAGAGTTCTATATATAGTTAGCAACTTAGAAATATGTTAGTTATAAATTTCTGAAATTATTAAAAAATTAGGTGATGAACCCACCACCGCCACACCCAAGAAATCATGGTCTGCAGACATGGTGATATTCAGATTAATATCTATTGAATATTTACTTAGTAAAGACTGCACTAAGCATTGAGAATATAGGGAATAATAAGACTTATCCAGGCTGGGCATGGGGCGCATGCCTGTAAGCGAAAGCCTAGGAAACCACAGCCGGGACCAGGGATTGTGGTTCAAGTCTCACTGGGGCATGTAATGAGACCTAGTCCCCAAAAAATAGCTGGGCATGGTGGCGCGCGCCTGTTATCCCAGCTACCTGGGAAGCTGAGGCTGGGGATTGCTTGAGTCTGTGGGTACCCTAGGCAACATGAGCCTGCGGTTCCACAGACAAAAATAGCAAGACCTAGTCTTAAAAAATAATAATAATAAAAAAAAAGACCATCCAGCTTAAGAGAAAGACATTAGTCCTTTATTTAGAAATAGGCCTCTCTATCGGGTGGGAGCAGCAGAGTCTGAATCATGTCCTGGTCATTTTAGAATCATCATTTTCCTCCCTGATGACCATCTTTTTATTTTATTTCTTTATTTTTTGAGACTAGGTCTCGCTATTTTTGCTCAACAAAGGCTCACATTGCTTGTGATACCACAGACTCAAGCAATCTCCAGCCTCAGCTTCCCAGGTAGCTAGGATTACAGGTGCGTGCCACCATGCTCACCTGTTTTTTGGGGGGATGGGGTAGGCCTCCCTATGTTGCCTTGGGCGGGACTCGAACTGTAATCCCCAGACCATCTTTTTAACATGTTTATCAAAGCAGAGATGCTGCTTTTATGTGGGTCCTTAATTTTATTAAAACTCATAGTAATAACATGGCAAGATTTTAGCTTGACTTTTTTACTGTTATCAGTCATACAGGAAGGTTGTGAAATCCCTCATTATTTTAGATTTCATTTACCTTCTAAATTATTGAATATAAAATTGTTTCTTATAGTAGTCATGAATTGTGATAGTGAATCTCTGGTTTCCTTTCAGATTCTACCTGTGGAAATACCAGAAAGTAACCTTAGAGTTCTTTGATTTTTATCTTTTTCCTTAAATACCTAATTTTCCCCCACAACATTGACATCAGTCATGGGAGCCATGTTATGATCTCATCAACTGTCTCCTTTGTGGTTAGCTAAACTCAGTATGTTTGCATATCACTATAGCTCTGCTGACTTGAATTTTGAAATCTCACTTTATGTTAGTACTTTGCTATTTACCTCATGGGAAACTTTTGGTACCAATTTAATTCTTTATTTCTCACATCCTTATATCCTTCATAGCCTTTTGATTCTTTCAATTTAGTAGTCCTTATTTAGTAACTTTATTGAAAGTGGGTAACAAGCTGGGTGTGGTGGCGTGTGCCTATAATCCCACCCTAGGAGGGAAGCTGAGGCTAGGAATGCTTGAGTCTGTGGGTTCGAGATCCGCCCCAGACAACATAGTGAGACCTAGTCTCAAAAAAATAGCTGGGTGTAGTGGCACACGCCTGTAATACCAGCTACCTGGGAGGCTGAGGCTGAGAATCGCCTGAGTCCGCAGGATCCTGGATTGGGATACCCAGGCAACAGCAAGACCTAGTCTCAAAAAAAAAAAAGACTGTTCACAGAACATACCCCTCTATTAGTAAGGGTTGTGGGAAATTCATTTCATATGTCATTAATAGGGTTTTACTGCAGTTCCCTGGCAAGAATTCTTATGATTCCTTCTAATATAATTTTATGGTGAAATAACCATAAAATAGCCACAGACTTTCTAACAAGTTCTGGATTTTCTGTTCTATTTTGTTACAGCTCAAGATGGAGATGTATTTTATTCATATAGTCTATACAAGTTCTTCATATGGATAATTGATCTGAATAATGAGCAATGTCTGCAGACTTTTAATCACTTAATATTTTATTTTCCTTTAAGAAGTATACGGGAATAATTATTTTTTATGCAATCATTATTATGATAATGAAACTAGGACATCTAAATGCATGGTTTCTGACTGTGGTGACATGTTGGAGAGTACAGAGTTTGGAACAAAATCACTTTGGGTTCAAATCCCAGCTTTTCTACTAACAAACATAGAGACAAAATTATTTGGTATCTTAGTACATGAGGGGAGGAAGTAAGTAGGAAAGCACATGAATAATGGAATCACAACTCTGCTAGTTCTGTGCCTTTGAACAGGGCACATTACTTATTTTATATTGAGTTTCCTCATCTATAAGATGGGAATGATAAATAACTACACGGCAAGACTGTTGCAAGGACGGAGATCGTTAAACCTAAGCCCCCTAACTCTTTTTACTAGGCGTTCTATAAATTATGGCCATAATTATAAGCACTGTCAACCTTTTTGTCTTTCAGATTCTGCTCAGAACTGTAGGAGAGAACTTGGTTCCTCTTCCTCTATGGAGTGGGTGTTGATGAAAGGTTTTTCCCGTCTACAAAACTCACCTGAACCAATTCTTTCTTGAGACAGACTATACTGAGACAACAAGTTGTCATCAGCAGAAGAAATTATGACCTTTATTAACAAAGGTGAATTAACTTAACCAAGAGGGTCTTTGTAGTTTATTATTCCATAAAACTTTCTATGTCTAGGTACCCTCTATATAGGCCTATAATTCCTGTCTTCACTATGTGTATATCTTCTGTAACCTAGCAGGCCTACATGGTGAAATGTGTAACAGTTCAGGGGTATAGGTAGATTGGATGGGAAAAAGCAAAGAATTTGAATTTGAGTTATACCTATTTAGGGCTTAAGGACACCGTTACCTCTTAAAAAGAATGATAAAGAGGTCTCAAGAGAAATCTAGCTTCTGCTGATTCTCCAGGGTTAAGGGTCTTCTTACCAGTTTGGGACCCAGATTAATTCATTCGGGCATCTAGATAGCCTCTTTGGAAACATCCCAGTCCCATATATCACCACTAACAAGTGCTTTTTGCTGCTTTCACCATGTTTTGTCACTCTGTTCTGACATCTTAGATTATATCCTTTAATTTCCAACCTCTTAGGTCAATTTCTTTAACAGAACAATGAAATTGGGATGAAGTCCTCCAGGTACTTCAGTTGATAATTGTTTTTTTTGTAATAGCTTAACAAATAAATCTAGGTTTTCTATATTATTGTGTTCTCATTCTTGACTAAAAATTGAGAATCTTATTTCTCCTTTATTAAACTTTTGTTGAGAATATCAACATAAAATGAGTAAGAAAATGTATAGTTGGAATTTCTGGCAATAGATAATTGGGCAGGGTTTTAAAACATTTCAAGGGATTTCTGCTTCATTTAGGAGTAATTTCTTAAAACGTATCACTTCATTAGGAGTAATTTCTTAAAACTTAGCACTTCTCAGTTTTCTGAACATTTTTATAGGCTGATTTGCAACTACAGATTTATCCTTGAACTTTGGATAATATGTGACTTAAAAAGTAAAGTTAGAAAAGCTGTTTCAAATCTTTTGACTATTAGTGACTAAATTTCAGTTTATCATTACTAAGCTAATGTATTCCCACTTGATATCTTCATCATGCATGGTAGACCCCCAAAAACTAATTTTCCTGCTTTTGACCAGACACTCAGAAATACTGAGTTTGTAACAGTAGACAAGTATGAAAGGGTAGTTGGGAATGGAAATTACCAAGATCACCTTTGTACCAGTGATTGTCTTACATTCTTTTATATACTTTTTCCTATACTGTTAACTATTTTAGGAGGTATAGAAACTTTTATTACCTTCCTTTGGAATGAGAAATAACTAAAGTATTAGAAAAATAGCTAAAGTAACACTTGAGGTTATATAGGTAGTGAACCAAGATTTTTAAGTCTACTCTCTAAAACATACTGCCTTACAATTTACTAAACAAATGCTCTCCTTACTGTTGTTTTTTAAATATATTTGTCAGTCATTTACATAACTATAATTTTAAGACTAGTTTTCACACCTCTATATATGTACATGCATCATTTACCTTCTACCAAAATTCCAGTGTCTATCTGTCCCTTTCTGTCCCATATTCCCTCTCATAACCCTCTGATAGCTAATATATTTTCAGTATCTTAGGATTTTTTGAGCTATGCTTTGTTTGTTTGGTTTACCCTCAGGTACTGTCTTTGACTTTCTCACCATGTATTTCAACTAGCATAATAACCTTAAGATTCATCTGCTTGTCCTTTTGAAAGACATTATTTCATTGTCTTTAAGAGCTGAGTAGTATTCCATTGGGTATATATCCCACATTCTTAAAAACATTTAAAATTTTTTATTCTGTAATTATTGTATAATATTGGTCATGTTTTCATGGTTGTATTGTACCCCCTTAGTCCCTCCTTCTCCCCTCTGGTCACTCCAACTCCTTTTGCTACAAGCTGTTGGGCTATGTTTGGCCTTCTGGTCTTTTGTTCTAAAACTATGTCCTTTTTTTCTGCGTGTGGATTTGCACTCTTGGACAGCAACAAATGGGGCTGCTTGGGTCTTCAGGAATAGCTGAGGCAGATAGTCAGGCCAGGCATGTTGAGAATTTGTTGTCGGGCAGAAATTGGTGCGCATCCGAATCTTTTCTGTCATTTGTTGCTGGTTCTGTACCATACAGTTCTGCTATCTGGGTTTGGGAATGCAACTCCAGCCAATGGTGGTGAGACATTCGCTGCTGGGACAGACTTCCCCAAGTGGTTGGTTGAACTCCTCTCCTCTCTCTTGTTAGCAGTTCTGCCATGGGGCCACAGCCACTCGTGGTGACTTTCTTCTCTCATTGATTGGTAAATGAAGGAGCCTCTTTCACGTTGCACATTACTATGGGCCTGGGGTTTGAGTCCCCATTGCCAGAGATGATGCAGGTAGAAATCTGTGACAGGTCACCTCAATCACTAATTTTACATTCCTGTCTCAGTGGTTCCTAACATAGTGCTTGTCCCACCCAGATAGTGAGTGTGTCCAGGGCTGTTACTACTTTCTTTCTCTTCCTTTCCTCTGCATTATAGATACAGCTGGAGAGACTGGATTTTTCATTCCTGGCACAGGTGATTGATATTGGAGTAAGCCAGAGGGGGGATCCTGTCCCAGCACAGGTTCTTAGTCCCTATACCCTGCCCATGTGGAGGCAGAGACCAGCTTCCCCGGCCTGAGATCCCTGGACCTGGAGTCCCTGAGACCCTGAGGTCCTGGTGGTATAGGACTCACCCTTACCCCCAACCCCTGCCAGTAGCCTAGGCCACAGTGGGGGTTCGCTGGAGCTCTTCTCCAAGGGTCTGCACCATTTGAAAGGTAAACTGTTTTCTTGATTGCCCTGATATTGCTCGTTCTCTCTTTGCTTTGATATCTCTGGTTAACTGTATTCCCATCAGCATTAGATTTTCAGGCTTCTTAATTTCTACTAGTCTGACAAAATGAAAGTAATATTTTATCTTTGTAGTTTCTACTTTCCTGATGACTGTGAGGAACTTCCTTCCTGTTCTGTACATTGGCTTCATTTCTTCTTCTTTTTTTTTGGAGACTGGGTCTTGCTATTTTTGCCTGTGGAACCACAGGCTCATGCTGCCCAGGGTACCGTGGAGTCAAGCAATCCCCAGCCTCAGCTTCCCAGGTAGCTGGAATTACAGACATGCACCACCACACCCAGCTATATTTTTTTGGAACTAGGTCTTGCTACGTGCCCCTGACGGAACTTGAACCAACATCCCTGGCCCTGGCTGTGGTTCTTTTTTTTTTTGCCCAGTGTTTTGGTTGTTATTTTCTTATTAATCTGTTCTTTATGTAGTCTATATACTAATCTAGACTGTGACTTAACTTTTTTTTTTTTTGAGAGTAGGTCTTGTTATTTTTGCCTGTGGAACCGCAGGCTCTCGTTGCCCGGGGTACCACAGACTCAAGCAATCCCCAGCCTCAGCTTCCCAGGTAGCTGGGATGACAGGCGCGCGCCACCACCCCCAGCTATTTTTTTGGAACTAGGTCTTGCTACGGGTCCCAGGCGGGACTCGAACCACGTTCCTGGCCCTGGCCGCTTCTGACTTACCTTTTGTTTATGATGATTTTTAATAGCACAATGTAGCTGTCTATCAGTCTGTCATAATGGTATGTGTTTTTGTGTTTTGTTCAGATGTTCATGTTCCCTAATAAGGTCATAGTTGTCTTCAAAAAGGAGATTTTTAACTTTTGTTAACATGTGTATCACTGTTAACTAGTTTAAGGAATAGGATTACAATTGGGTAATTAAGGTTTATTTGTTTATTTTTAATCTTTACCAAAATGCTTCTGCAATTTGAGATTTATCTTTGATTAAGTAGAGAAAAATGAAAGTGGGGAAAGATGGTAAAGAGGCTAGAATAAGAATGAACTTTAGGAGAACTATGAGAGGGTATACCATGCTGGTTAGGGTAGCAAGTATATATTGACAAGATTAACTAGTACAATGGAAGGAAACTGAAGGAATGGGAAGTATTTTGTATTGATGGGGTTTTAATTTGTGGTGAGTATAAAAATTAAGATGCACCCTTGCTTCAAAGTGTACAGAGTAGCAAACAGGTCATTTAGAGTATTAAGTGCTGTAATAAGGGAAGAAAATGTGGGTTTGTTAGAGGAGCCATTGAAGATTTTGGTGTAGAGAACTGAAATGGTAGGTTAGAAAACACGTATAGACTTTGATTAAGTAAAATGTTGAAATGGAAGATAGTCAGAAGAGAAGCTAGTAAGGTATATGGAAGAAGCCTAAACATTGTGGTAGTAGTAAAGCTACAGAACTATCTGGAAAGTGTGTTTAGAAACTGAAAAGTATTTCCATGGGAATTGTGGGATCTTGTATGCTATTTTATTTTTTCAATATTTAGAATATTTAGAATTAACCAGCTGGACTCAGTTTAGATGATCCCAATTTTGTTGGCAACATCCAGTCTTGTATGCTTTTAGAAGCATGGGAAAATCATTGTATAAGATCCTTTAAAGTTACTTGAGCTCTTGCATCCTAGTAGTTTTGCTAAATGTGTACTTAAGTAATCACAAATGATTACTAAATATGGCACTGATGTCCGTGTGACCCAGAAGTCAAGCTGATTCATATGCAGTTCTTCCTAACATTGTTTTTGCACCACTAGTTCTTTACAGTTCTGTAATAGTTAGCTGGAGAAACACATCATCTTTTTTAAGTCTGAAATAAGAGCTTTGGCATGATTTGATTGTTTTAATAGGCTCATTCAGGAAATAAAAACTGGGAGTTACTGTAGTAATCTAAGGGTAAGTAGATGTTGGCTTGGACCAGACTATTCTAGATGACCATATTGAAAAATAGGAAAGCCTTCTGACCTGGAGAAACATGTACGCACAAGACATGCACAAGAGTGTTTATCAAAGCACTGGGATAACTGAAAACATCAGTAGAATAAACAAAGCATTTTAAATTCACTGGGGCTGCATGTATTGACTTGGTTTGTCTATTACACAACCAAGCTGAGATTGCACACAAATGGATGAGTCTGGAGTTCACTGTTCTACACATTGGAAGTAATTTGACGATCAGTAGAAGATGTTACTATAAAGCCATAATATGATAAAATTACCACGGGAGTCAGGATAAACAGAAAAGGGCTCAGAGAACTACCCTGGGAAACTCTCGTTTGATTTGAGAAAAGGAGGAAGAATTAACAAAAGAAACTACTGGTTTTCCTGAGGCAAGTGAAATGTTTTCAGGAGGAGAAAGCAGTCACTATCAAATGCTACTGATAGGTAAGAAGGATAAGAACTTGATTTAACAAAGTCACTGGTGGCCCTGGTAGGAATTGGAATGGTGAGGTTGAATGCCTGACTAGATGGTCAGGAGAAAATGGGAAAAGAAAGCGGACTTCAGACTTCTACCGCCACATCTGCATACCTCTTTTCATCCCCATATATTCTTACCTTTTCTCCTGTTACTATGAATGTCTGTGCCTCTGGCTAAGACCAACCCCTTCAGTTATGCACTTGATTCTGTTCTTACTAACCTATTAAAAAATAGGAACCTTTCCTATATCATCAGTTATTTTCTCTATCATTCCTACTAGTTTACAAACACGCCAACGCCATTGCCTTTACCATCTTTAAAAAAATATTTTTTCCAAATTCTCCTTTAAGTAAGCTGCTGCCTGTGTTTTCTCATCTTTACAATGAAAACACCTTGAAAGACTGCCCTACAGCTATCTCCATCTTTCCTATTTTTTATTCAGGTGCAGGCATGATTCACCAACAGTTGGTATTTAATCAGGTTGTAGTTAAGCCATGTGAGTATGATAAAGAGGAACAAGGGAGTTGAGAATATAATCAATATTGTGATGTGAATGATTTAAACTACTTGAGAGCCCTTGAGGGTGATAATACCTGATAAAATGCTGGTATCGTTGGGCAAGCATTGCTGATAGAGGTTAAAGAGTCATTAGATATGGGGGTTGACAGCTGGAAAGAGAAGTTAGTGTTTGGAGAATGGGGTGTTTGAAATACAAGAGGCTGAGTTGTGACCCAAGTTGTATCTGAAGAAGAAGAAAAAATTATCAGAGATTTCAGGAAACTGAGAGGCAGAGACACTGGAGGGATTGTCATGTGGGTAGTAAAATCACTAAGCAATGGAGCTGCATTGTTGAGGGGAACTAATTTTTTTTATTAATCATTTTATTGTTTATATACTTATATGTATATGTGTGTATATATATAAATATAATCTATAAAGATAGTATATAAATATAATATCATTGCATTCAAGGTTCTCCTTCTACCTGTCACCCGTGAACCTTCATCTTGATCTTGTGTTCCTCCCCTGATTTCTTTCCCCCCATCCACCCCAACTGCTGGCCCCAGGTCTGTTGTTAGCTTATTTTGATTATTTTTTTTCCTGGTCTTTTGTTTGTTATTCTTATTTCCCATCTATAGGTTTCTGTCTCTTTCTGACTTATTTCTGCTAATATTATTCCCTCTAGGTCCATCCATGTTATAAATGCTTCATATTGGTCAGTTTTGATTGCTAAATAATATTCCATTATGTAAATATATTACATCTTTTTCAACCATTCATCACTATGGGGGGCATTTGAGTTGTTTCCGTCTCCTGGTTATTGTAAATAGTGCTGCGATATAAACATCCAAGTACATGTTTTTGTTTTTTTTTTGAATCAATATTTTGGTGTCCTTTGGGTAGATTTCCAGAAGTGGGATTTCTAGATTGAATGGTAGTTCCATTTTCAGTAGTTTGAGAGTCCTTCACACAGCTTTCCATAGTGGCTGGACCAGTTTGCATTTCCACCAACAGTGTAAAAGTGGGGAACTAAACTTTTAAAGGATCGTGGGGACTATGCAGAAGATAACTGCAGTAGAGGTCCCCAGGTAGCAGATGACAAGTCTGTTGACAAATTTTTCATGGAGGGAACAGAAAATAGGTGGGAAGCAGCAATGAAGAGAAAGGAACCTGTTCTACCTGCAGGTCCAGTGGTCTAAGAGGTGTGGTAGAGAAAACAGCTACTGCTGGGAGAGGGAGGCCAGGGAAAGTATCAGAAGGGAACTCAGATTCTGACAAGTGAAATTTAGAGAACTGGGTGTTTTCACAAATTAATATTTTTCCTAAACTCTGGAGTCCTCATGATAGAGATAAATATAAGAAAAACAGCCATAAGTGAAAATGAGCTGACACTGCAGTGGCAAAGGGACCATTTAAAAGGGAGCTGCCATTTTGTGTTGTTGCCAAAACAGAATTCAGACTTCTTATTGCCAAACTTTTGATTTTTTTTTCCCCTAAGAGAAGCTGGAACGATGGATTGTTGTGAGTCCTCCAGCCAAAATAAAACATGTTAGAGACTGTATTTAGCCATTGTCACAATATTATAAACTCTGCTTTTAAACTAGAAACTGCCACCAAATGTGTCTGCAAACTTAAGAGCTAAAGTCCATGGCCGTCAGGCTGGCTGGGCAGCTTGCAGCAGTTTGGCTCAGTCTGCAGGTGTGAGTGTGAGGAGAACGACTATCTATAATCACCAAACAAACAGTACTTAAATTTCTTGGCAGTTTTTCAGTTACTTCACTGATAATTACTCAAACATATCTTATCTTGCCCGTATTGTTTTACTTTAAATTCTAACCCTGATAATGGAATTTCTTTGGAAGAAAACATAGTTGACCTTTTTTGATCTGAACTTTAATAAAAAGTGGAACATCATCCAGTAAAAGAAAGTTTCTTACAGAGGAAAACTTGAAGGTTCTTTAAGCATTAAAAAACAAAACAAAACTTAATTCCCAAACAAATTTTAATATTATAAAGTATCTAATATATCTGGAAAATCTTTAATTTCCACTAGTCATAATGATAACAGAATTTCTTTGTCCTGAGGTAGAATTCTATCGATGGTATTTGGCTCTAATTGATCTTCGGCAGAACAGCAAACTCCTCTAGAATTTCCTTATCTGTAAAATGGTGTTTAAAAATACATGCTCTACTTTAAGGGTGTTGTTAGGATCAAATGAGAATGTGAGCAGCTTACATCTTAACTTTGTAAGGATGCTTATTTTATTATAGTCTATTTAAAGAAAATCAACTTGCCTAAAGCTAGTAAGATTGTCTAGAGAAAATATTTGAGAGCATATTTAAAATTCAGGAAACCCCTTGAGTATGAATGAATAGATAGTATTTCCAAAAGCAACTTTCCTATTGAAAGATGACCCTGCTGATACTATCACTATGTAAGGTAGTGGCTGAAAAGTATCCTCTCTGGTTCTGCAAGTGTAGCTGGTTATATTGTAGTTAAAGAGCCTGTTCATTCAGGTGATTCTTGATACACACTTTTTTTTTGGGGGGGAGGGTGTCACCTAGCTATCCTCTTCTCACCCTGTACTCATTTTTCTCCCAACAAAATTAACAGACTGCTTGAGATTTAGATTTAATGCAGCAAGTCTTGTCTAGCAGCATTTAATACATATTCAAAAGAACATGTCTTAACCGAGAAACACAGGATACCTCATTTTCACAGTAATCTTTTTAAAGTTTCAGTGATAAAAACTATAGAGCAGCTTCCTGAAAGGACACTTAACATTGACGAATCCAGTGTAGCCAATGTGTTGAATATGAAGTGATAAAATCTTCATCACATTCAGCTTGACTGTCCTGTAACTAAGTCTGAGTCTTTTGAAATAATTATTCCTTTTTATTAACTGTGTGGTGGTTATACAGCCATGGAAGAAAAAAGCTGAACATCAGAATCATCAACACTATACCTGAAAGACAAAATAGAGTAAAATAAAACAATTTCTAAGAAGGTTAATCACATAGCGGGTTAATTTATATACAATTGTATTACTAGAGACTTGAAAAGCTATGTTTAAAAGAATAAGCTACATTGATTCTGTATGAAATATGTAGATTTTTAAAAATTCAATGTTTTGCACATTATTTTCCTTCAACTATGAATTCTTAAAAACAATATGTAATTGATAAAGCTAATAGGATTTAGACAATGGAGTGAAAGGATGAAGTAGAAAGATTATAGTTCAGGTTCTGGCTCTATTACTGACTTGCTGAGTAAGAAACTCTGGACTTGAGTGTTAATTTGCTCTTCTGTAAAATGCCATCCTCTGTCTGCTGATGTCCTAGGGATGCACTCAGAGATGAAAGCAACTGAAAACATTCTTGAATTTTAGTTGCAGTGTTCAAATAAGAACAGTATGTGATGATTTTTATATTTCTCATGTTTTTAAAGTCAGGCATTAATCATTTCTATAAGTGTATCAAGTAAAATAATCTGAAGCAAATTTTAGTCAGTGCTGAAATTTTAAATCATTAAGTGTTTAGTTATTTTATTTGTTTTTTTGAGACTAGGTCTCACTATTTTTGCCCATGGAACCGCAGGCTCTCGTTGTCCGGGGTACCACAGACTCAAGCAATCCGCAGGCTCAGCTTCCCAGGCAGCTGGATTACAGGCGCGCGCCACCACGCCCAGCTATTTTTTTGGAACTAGGTCTCGCTACGGGCCCCAGGCGGGACTCGAACCATGATCCCTAGCCCTGGCCGCTTCGTAGGCTGAAGCTTACAGGCACGAGCCACCGTGCCCAGCAAAATCATTAAGTGTTTAAAAAAACATTAGTAAATCTTAATTCTTATGTCACATCTGACAATCCAGCATTGGTAGCCATTGGTTAATTTTTTGATGGAGAATAAGAGATGAGTGAGCCACAGGGCTTAAATCACTGTCTTAAAAGGAGTTTACAGTACATTTTTTAAATCCTAACTATAGGCCACTTAAAACTCAGGTTAAAAACAAGTTATTGTCACAAACTTTGGTACTACTCTTATTTGCTAACAGGTAATCTTAAGGCTTAGTGAGCATTTGGATATTTAATATATTTTTAAAAGATGAGTCTTTTTGCAACCAAAAGCTTTAAATGAAAGGGAAAAAAAATAAAAAAATAATCCCTGTCTTAACAGACCCACAAAATTTGGCGTTTTCTTTCTAAAGAGCTGGTAAATAAAACATTTAAAACTTTTTCCAAAAAATGCAATTGTAGTTTCATGGGAACAAACAGTATTTGCTAATTTTAATTCTATGATCATGTGTGTGTGTGTGTGTGTGTGTGTGTGTGTGTGTGTGTGTCTCACATTTCTAAGATTTTAAATTAATTTTGAGATGGCAGAGACTGTTAGAGTAGTAACAATTATGTCTATTTTGAAGAGAAATAAGAAAACATAACTAGACTCCAAAGATTGTTCCCTGCTTGATCAAGACAGGAAAGATTAGTATCTTTTTAAAAAATGATTAAATAATTTGGGACTGCTCACTTCAGCGGGCTTTAGCAAAGTTTTGTTCTTGACTCATCTTGTTTTTGACTGTTATAAAAATATAATTTCTTATTTTGCTCCTCTCTTCTAGAGTTTTATTGTGACCTTCCTTTGAGGACATATTTTCAATGGCATTGTAATCAATGTGTGATAAAATTTAATAGCAACCTGGAGTTCAGTTACTGTTTATTCACGTCTTTCACTTATACTGAAGGATTCCTGTATTGCTTCTCATTCATAGGCCTCTTAAAGAAGTATAGAAAACATGCTTTTTTAACACCAAGAACTACAAGAGTAATTTTATGTTGGTTCTATTTAGAAAAAAAATTAGGGAGGTCTTTAGACAAACCAAGAATCTTTGAGTGCACATTTCAACAAGCTAGACTAAATAGGACCATAAATAATTGCAAAAAAACTTTGATTCAAATTCCATTTTTAAAAGATCTTTTGTATAAGAAGCAAAAAAATGAATTATAGTTTTTATTTGGGTGTTTTTTTGCCTTAGGGGTCCTCAGAATGTTTTGGTAATAGTCATCTTACTGTCAGTCACCTTAATGTTACCTTTCTGTTTCGATTACACTAAGATGAAGGGAATATAGTTTCCCCCATCTGCTATTCCCTGGTCTGTATACCTTCCAAAGGGGAAGAATTTATTGTTCCCATTTTATCTGTTCTGAGATTTTTCTAAAATATGTTTAAAGAAATATGTCATGGTCATTTTTATTTGTTATGGTCATTTTATAGAGCATGCCGCTCTTTTTTTCCCTCTAAAAATTCTAGGAAGGTTTACTTTTTAGTGTCCTTTCAAATAGTAGGTGAAGTAATTCTATAGTCTCATGTATTTACAGTTAAAATTGTAGTTGGAGTATATTAACAATGCTAGTAATATATGTTGATGCCAATTAAAACATTGGAGAGTTTTTCTTTATATATAGAACTATAATAGACCATCCAGTTAATGGCCATTTTGACTTCATTAATTTCAGTGACCTTTTATTTTTTTTTTTTATTTTTGAGAGACTAGGTCTTGCTATGTTGTCCAGGGTTGTCTTGAACCTGTGGACTCAAGTGATCCCCAGCCTCAGTCTCCCAGATAACTGGGATTACAAGTGTGTGCCACCATGCCCGGCCTTAGTGACCTTTTTAACTTGTTTTAATCCAAAATAGAGAAAGTTGATATTTAAAGAAGAAATTATTGGAAAATGTTGGCAATCTGTAGAGCTAGAAAAACAACCACCATGATAGCATTTTTAAAATACTAGTTTTCTGATATTCTTCATGTTTATGCCTGTGGACCCAGCATCACAGATAGTGAGGTAAAAGAATGGAAGGTGAATGGGAGGAGCAAAGCCTGATGGGTATGTAAACTTGTGCCAGTGATGGGAAAAAGATTATATTTTTGCAAGAGTTGTTCAAAGAGCTAAGTAAGAGATGAGTCAAGCAAAAAAGGAAAATCCTGTTTAAGTTATATTAGGCAATGACATGGAGTGTACCCTTTTGTTTCAACAGAAGTAGGCAATAATAAAGTGTTTATTGTAGAGAAAAGCAGGGGTGAAGCAGGACAAGGCCCCAGTTTTGAAACAGGCTTTAAACAGGTGACTAGGTCTCACTATTTTGCCCGTGGAACCACAGGTTCACGTTGCCCATGGTACCACGGACTCAAGCAATCCCCAGGCTCAGCTTCCCAGGTAGCTAGGATTACAGATGTGTGCCACCATGCCCAGCTATTTCTTGGGACCAGGTCTCGCTGTGTTGCCCCAGACAGGACTCCAACAGCGTGCGACCCTAGACCTCCGTGCAACTCCATAAGCTGTCGCTTACAAGCATGTGCCACTGTGCCCGGCTATGGTTATAATTATTTAAAAACTTTCATGTTATTTGACCCACTTGTATAGATGTTTTATAGATTTGATCCAGGTAGAAATAACAGGAATGAAATTTGTGGGTAATTTCAAAACTTAAACTCATTACAGGTGTATATTATTTTATGAGACGCTCTTTAGCAGAATTAGTTGCATGAACTAAATATTTTATCTGGAGCTCACAAATTTATGAGAAAATTAATTCTTTTAACAAAATAAGAGGTTTTATTTGAAGAAGATAATCATCATAATTGAGGTTTTTTACACTAGTAAGCCTGGAACAGACTATCCTTGAAGATAGCCATATTTCACCAAAAGTAAAACAGTCTTAAAGGATATGGCACCAAGTGAAATATTGTTTCAGGCACATGAATACCTTTTTATTTGCTTTCTTATGGTTAACTCTAGTTTTGGAAATTGATGCTACAGTGACATTCCACATATTTTAAGATATACTAATCTTTAAATCAAATAAAAATATGCTTACCTAAAGAAGGAGCCAGCCAATATACTATAAAAAATTGAACGAATTCTTCATCAAAACATTTGAAATGTAGAGAAAGTGCCAAAACTGGATTAAATACAGCTCCTGTTAGACTTCCTCCTGCAATACATTTTAAGCAGAGTGATAACAAACCATATATTACATTTTCTTATAACTGGAAATAAAGGGGTTACTAAATGTGTTTTATTGTAGGTATCTAAGTATACTTGTTCTGATGTCTTCCTTTGCAGAATCACCAGGCATATTGTAAAGTACAAAAGTAGATTATAGATTGTAATATCCTAGGTGCAAAGCAGAAAAAGACAAAGAACATTATGAGAATTAACCAATGCTTCTCCTATATAGTACAGAATGTACACTGAAGGCTTCTGGTGGCAGATTCTGGGGAAAGGGGGGGTGGGAGGACAAATGCCAAATTTAGTCCTCAAGGTGGCAAGGAGAAAACCAAGAAGATGGATGAGGTAAGGCAGTCAAGTAGACAATGAAGAGCTAAAAGCTAAGGCTGCGAGGAGAGCCACCCTGACGACAGGTGGAATTAAGATATCTGGCTAAAAACAAGCTGTTCCTAGTACCTGAAGCAATGGTTATCTTTTCATTCCTGTTTAAACATCTGAATTCCCTGCCATAACATCTGTTGCTGGCAAAATCTAGAATGAAATGTCTTGGAGCCTGCTATCCA
>PVHY01003395.1:26201-46465 GCA_004024945.1 Uropsilus gracilis
GGGGGGGGGGGGGGGGGGGGGGGGGGGGGGATGGGAGTGGTCATGGAGGGAAGGTGGTGGGTGATCCTCAGGGAATACAAAGATGTGAAACAAACAAATTAATTAATTAAAAAATAAAAAGCATCTTTAATTTCAAGTAGGTTTATTTTTTAAAATACATCTTTCTTGATAGGCCATTTAAAAGTTCCCTTACGTAAGTTAGGGTGAATGATTAAGGAAAGAATGACTGAGTAATTTTTAATATAAAGACCTAAGAAACAGCACTATAGAATTTCTACTTCCCACTCTTACTACTACTAACCATTGTGTAGCTTTCGCTTTAAATCGGAAGGAAATTCTAACACCCAGGATCATTTTTCAGTAGAGTGTCAGAATCTATACCAGCTGGAATGAGGAAAGAGCTGATAAGTTATCTTTCCTCTCTACCATTAAAACAATCCCTTTGCTGGGGCACCTGTGCTCGGATGTTGGATGTTTACTGCAGCACTATTTATAATTACAAGGACTTGGAAACAACTTAAATGCCCCCAAACAGATGACTGGATGAAAAAATGTAGTATATATGCACAATGGAATATTACTCATCAATTAAAAATGACAAATCTTATGATTTTATGATAACATGGATGTACAAAGAAGAAATCATATTAGCAGAAAAAAATCAAAAAGAAAAAGAAACCAAATAGTTTCACTAATATATGGGCTATAGGGAAAAAATAAACAAAAGCCATGAGGAAAAGTCAAAACAAGTTAAGCACCAAACTGAAGCACATAACTTTGGGCAGGGGAGAAAGGGGGGGGGAATGGTGGGGAGGGTGAATCACTGGGATTACAATGATGTGAAATTTATATATAAATAAATTTAAAAAGAAAATAAAAAAAGACAATCCCTTTGCCTATACTTGAACTCTTGGCGATCTCTCTTAAGATCAGCACTCGAGTGGGTCTTTTCTCGGGGTGTTCAAAATAGCATTGAACGAAGGATCTACATGTCTGCCCTACAAAGAACCATTGCAACATGGCTAAAATAGTGGGGTGCTAATATTGACACCACAGAGCTGTTTGGATTTCAAATGTGTGTTGACAAAACCTGAGAGAGGTTCTGGAGGTGCTGAGTGTTCTGTGGGAATAACAAACCTGTATAGACCAAAAAGGTGATGAGTGCTGCCAGCAGGTGGATACGAAGCTTGGTTCGGACCTCTTGGAAGTGCAACAAAGCGCTGTGGAAGATAAAGGAGCAGATGGTCTCCACGATGAACGCTTTGGGCAAGTCGACTTGGATAGGGTTCCTGCAAGCAAAGGTCCTCTCGCTTTCGTGATACTTGGTCAGTCCCAGGCTCCACAGGATGCCAACGCAGTACCTGCTGCTCAGGGCACCAATCAGTTGAGCCAACAGTCTCATTGCACCCATCTCAGGAGTCATCTCCCCCAGCATCAACTGCATCATTATGCCGCACGGGTTACTGGAGGTGCCCACCAGAGTCAAGCCATGCACCAACGAGAAGAAGTAGACCAGCATCAGCGGCCAGGTAGGGTGCATAGATTCCTGCTCGCTCAGCATTTGCAGTTCATGGGTGCAGCAACAGAGTTGGAAGGTGGCCAGAAACTCCAAGACGAAGGCGTGGGCCATGGGCCTGTGCAGCTGCTGCCGGGTGATCACCCGGCCCACCCCCATGAAGAGCACGAGCGACAGCATCAGCACCAGCGAGGTGCAGGTGTCCCGCACCTCGGGCCAGAGACCCCGTACCGCGGACATGGCTCGCTCGCGGCGGGTGTAGGCTGCCGGCGCCGGCTCAGCAGGAGGCGGACTGTGAGCCCGAGTCCTAAGTCCGCAGCCCCGCCCCCTCCTCACGCCCCTCGGGGCGGGCCGCCTCTGGAGCCGCTGCAGGCCCCGGGGGCGTCACGTTGGAAAACTCCTCCCTCCCCTCCCCCCCCCCCCGGCTCTGGGCGGGGGTGGAAGGACCAGAGCCGGGGAGGGGGAAAGGCTAGCTGATCAGTGTAGCGCTCTCCTGGGGAGTCGGCTGAGAGGCCAACGGTCAGCTGGAGCCGGGCACGCACACGCCCGTCGCCTCCTCCTTGAAGCGGGGGAGCAGGCACCAGGAGCGCTGGGAGCGGGGACGCCGCGCGCCGGGAGGTCATTGCGCATGCGCGCGATGCCCGCTGGCCCGCCAGGGCACCGGGGCGGGCGGCGTGACCTCAGCCCCCCGCGCTGAGCCTTCGCCCCGGCGCGCCGCGCGCTTTTGCGCTCTGACCGCTTGTTGCTTTGAAGAGCGGACCTTGAGAGTTTCCTTTGCCCGCTCCTAAAGCTAAAGCCGGCAAAATGGGAGGGTCCCCCGAAAGATCGTCTGGACCAGTCACCTCGTTTTTATTAAAGGAGCGAGGTGACCAAGGTGTAGCTCCGAGGTCCTCGTGGCTTGACCTGGTAAACCTCGGAGTCGAGCCGTGTCATAAAGGGCAGATACCCCTGGGTCTCCTTGAGACTTCTTTCCCTCACCTGCGTATGGCGTCTGCCCGGAGTTGTGGGGCTTGCAACCCACCGCCTCCATCTCAGCAGCATGGAAACCCCAGAGCCTAGAACGTAGCTTATGTCCAATGAGTGCCAGTTAAGGCTCGAAAAGCAGGTCTGATGACTCCCAGGGCTCCCACCGCTATACCCCACCCGCTCGCAAAAGCTCGCCTCCTGGTGGCCATTATTAGTGCCGCTGGAGAGAATGTCTGGGGTTCCTCAGACCTAGTTCCTAGCCTAGACCTAGTTCCTTGAACTAATGGAATAGGGTGGGGGTGAGGGTGTGGAATAAAGGGGTGTCTAAATGCCTTAGCCTGCCTATCGGGGTACTGTAGTCCTCAGTTCTTAGAGGTCTGGAGAGGAGGGAAAGAGGAACAAATACGAGCAGCAATCAGCTTGAGTTTCAAGTGAAAGAGCACTTGAAAGGTGTTCTTACCGATTCTCAGCTTTCCTCAACCTCAACTTGTCTTTTTATAACTAATGAAAGTTCTCTTTATAACTCCAAGTTCTCAGTGGTGTCTATAGACATTCTTCTTCTTCTTCTTTTTTTTTTTTTTTACAATAGACATTCTCTGAATTAAAAAAAAAAAAAGTAAAAAACACACAAACTATGTAGAGAATTGAAGTCATTTCTTCTTTTCTGTCTTGGTGCCTGGCCTGAAAGTAAATGAAAACTATTTAGTCACTGTTGTTGAAAGAGGTTTATAAATCAATCCTATAAGTAAGTGTAATCCTTCGATCTCTCACTTTTACTACAAGTCCTTTGAGGATTAGTTAATATGAATATATTTTGTCCACTTCTGCTGATAGCTCACTTTTACTATTAAGAGTCATGTAAAAAAACTGGTGTGATGGTCTTTGATTAGAAATCCTAGCATCAGTCGGGCACGGTGGCCCATGCCTGTAAGTGCCAGCCTATCGAGCATGGCTGGGACTGGGGATCACGTTCGAGACCCACCCGGGGCAACATAATGAGACCTAGTACCAAAAAAATAGCTGGGCATGGTGGCGCGCACCTGTAATCCCAGCTACCTGGGAAGCTGAGGCTGGGGATTGCTTGAGTCCCTGGTACTCTGGGCAACGTGAGCCTGCGGTTCCACATGTAAAAATAGGGAGACCTAGTCTCAAAACAAACAAACAAACAAACAAAAAAACAACTAGCATCATTATAATATATACTGTCATTAAGAAGACTTTGGTCGGTTTTTCAATTATACAAGACCAGAAGAAAAGTTCAGTTACTTGTGATTAAATGTTTCACAATATATAAATTAATCTCTATTTCCAGAAACAAGAAATTGTAGGGGGATAATCCCCAGGGAAAGGGAAGTTTCCAGGTTTCCTGCCCCACCCAAAGGAAGGGTGGAGCTGGGAAGGTAGAAGATGGAGAAGAAAAGATGGAAGGAGACAAGGGTTTTGAGGAGGCAAGTGGAGCAGAGAAACTTGTGAAGAAGCCACACTTGCTCTTGGCTTTGGACTTGTACCACGAACCTGGGGAACATGGAAGGAGACCCCTGAAAGAGACAGAGAGATGGGTGAGAGACCCGTGGCAGCCTTTATCTTGATTTGTATTTTGATTTTGCTCTTTTCCTTTCAGACTTGTCCCTTTCCTATGGGTCCTCATGAGAAGGTGCTTTAGACCTGTGGCCAGCTTTTGAGCCTCAGTGGCCCTGTTTTGGGCCAACCCTATTTGACTCAGCCTTTACCCACGAGGGAATGAGTAACTTTAGGTGCTTGATTTAATAACTATATGTATATATGTATTTAGACTAGGTCTTGCTATTTTTGCCCATGGAAACGCAGGCTCACGTTGCCCCGGGTACCACAGGCTCAAACAATCCCCAGCCTCAGCTTCCCAGGTAGCTGGGATTACAGGCACGCGCCACCACGCCCAGCTATTTTTTTGGGACTAGGTCTCACTATGTTACCCCGAGAGGCGATCCATGGTCCCCTCTGCGGCTTCCTAGGCTGGCGCTTACAAGCACGTGCCACAATACCCGACTAACAACTATGATTTTTATCTTCTCTTTATTGCACTCTAATTGTATTAAAGTTATTTTCTATTGACGGTCTTACACACTAGAGTATAGAGACAAAAAGTATGCCATGATTGGCAGAACCTATTTAAAGTAGGCAGGTTTGGGGGGCTCTGGGGTGCCCCTCTATCTGCTCTGTAACAAAATCATTAATAAAAATCTCTTCAGAAGCTGGTTGCGGTGGCCCATGGCTTTAATCCTAGCCCAGGGTGGGAGGCTGAGACTGGGAATTGCTTGAGTCCGTGGTTTTGAGACCTGCTCGGGGCAACATACTGAGACCTAGTCTCAAAAAAAAAAAAAAATAGTTGGGTGTGATGGTGCGCGCCTGTAATCCCAGCTACCTGGAAGGCTGAGGCTGGGGGTCACATGAGTCTGGGGTACCCCGGGCAACAAGAGTCTGCGGTTCCCCTGACAGCATAGCGGGACATAGCCCCCACCCCCCCAAAAAAAATAAAATAAAATCTCTTCAGTGGCATCGTGTGCAAGATCTCTGTGGGAAGCAAAGCATGGCAATTGTTTCAACATCAGTGTTGAACAGAGCTAATAACCAAGATCTATAAAGAACTCAAACAACTTAAGAAAGCAAAAATGGGCACAAGATTTAAATAGACACATTCCCAAAGTAAGCACACAGATGACCAACAGCACATTAAAGAAGCTCATCATAACTAAGCAAGGAAATGCAAATCAAAACCACTAGATACCACCACTTCACATCTGTGATACTGTGCCATTTTTTTGTTTTAATTATTTATACTTTATTATTTCTAATACAATGTATTTTCTTACATCATTGTTCTTTCTTTACAGTATTTGATTTCTCCCCTCAGATGTATAGTTTTATAATTCTGACACCATATCACCTATGAACCTTATCACCTGTAAATGGCATGAGTTTATCCTTTTGGGTTGCTATATTGTACTCCATTGGGTAAATATATCAAATTTTTGATCCATTCATCTGTTCTGGGACATTTAGGTAGTTTCCATATTTAGCTATTGTAAACAGCGTTGTGATAAACAAGAGTGCAGGTTTCCTTTCAAATTAGTACTTTTTGTGTTCTTTGGGTAGATTGCTAAGGGTGGAATCACTGGATCATTTGGTAGATCTATTTCTAATGTTTTCAGAAATCTCTGCACAGCTTTCCATAGTGACTGGAGCAGTTTACATTCGTATCAGCAGTGTAAAAGAGTTCTTTTTTCCTCCACATCCTAGCTAACACTTTGTTGTTTCCAGGTTTTTTAATAGGGACTATTCTCATTAGTGTGAGATGGTATTTCCTTGTGTGTTTGATTTGCATTTCCCTGATAATCAGTGATGTTGAATGTCTTTTCATACTCCTCTTGACCAGAATGGCCCATTTAAAAAAATACCAGAAATAACAAATATTGGCAAGGGTGTGGTGAAAGGAGCCCTTGTACAACCTTTGCTGGTGGGAATAGAAAATGGTCTCTTCTGTACAAAAAATATTATGGAGGTTTCTTAAACTATTACAAATAGAATTACAGTATAAACAGAATTTGTACAGTACAAGATGAATTACCATTGGTCTAGCAGTTCTATTCCTAGTTATTTATTCAAAGCAAATAAAAGTACTAATTTGAAAAGATTTATGCATTCTTATGTTCATTGTAGCACTATTAAAATAATCTATATATGGAAACAACCTAAGTCCCCAGCTACAGATGATTGGCTAAAGTAAATGTGGTGTGTGAAATCTTGCCATTGGTGATAGCGTGGATGGAACTGGGGGGATTTTGCTGAATAAAATAAGTCAGAAGGAGATAGACAAATACCAAATGATTTCACTCATGTGGAATTAAAAAGAACAAAAGCCAAAAACAAAAAACAAAAAACCAAAAACCAAAAAACAGACAAAGGTAAAGTCTAAAAACCCTAGAAATCTGATAAGATGAGGGTCAGCTTGAGGGTAGGAAGCCAAGGGGGGTGGTGGAGGATTTTGGTGCCCTGGTGCCATGCGTCAAGGAAACATACTTTTGAAAGAGGTATGAGCCTATACTCCTAAAACGTGTTACTGCAATAAAATCAATACCTCAAAGTCAAATTAAATAAAGATGCAAGTATTTGTGGAGTAATAGGCCTGCATCTTGCAAACCCAGATCTCAAAATTCCAGTTTCTAAGATGGGGGTTTTCAAGAGGAAGAATGATTCCAACACCAGTCAGAGAAAGTGAATAAGAGCTTGGCTTCCTTTGAAATTCTAACCACTTTGTGTCTGGGTGTCATCGGATATTCTCACCACAGAAAAGGCAGTGTGATTCTGAGAAGCAGGAAGTAATGCTTCGTTTGGTGAAACTGGATTTAGCATTTGAAAATGAGAGGTTGAATCAAGTGTGCACTTAATCACAATGAGATCATGAAGAAATGGTTAGATTCTCTGAGTTTCAGTTTTCTCATCATAAAATTAAATAGCTAACTCAGCTTTTGTTGTGAAAGTTGAATGAGATGAAGTGCTTAGTAAATAACTGCTATGAGTTAGCTTTTTGAGATATTTTATAGCCCATAAAATTAATTCACTCTTTTAAAAGGTACAATTTAGTGGTTTTTAGTATATTCATGAACTTGTGCAACCATTGTTAATTATTCTGAGTGGTGACTGTTAGAAATGAAGTCCTAGATATGTAATGTGTCTCCTTCTGTAGTTATGGAAGTCAGTCTAGGACAGATGGCCAACAACGCAAGAAAGGTGGGGAGAGAAAGAGTTTATTGCATTTGCACTGGTGGGCTCAATGGGATAGCTCCCCCCAAAGCCAAGTCCTGAAAGACAGGAGAGAGGGGGGTTTTATAGGTTTTTAACAGAGAAGTGCAGCAGAAGACAAGGAAGGAGCTGGCAGTCTCTGATATGTAGGGGGCAAGTGAGGTGGGCTGTGATCAGGTCATCCTGACTCTATACCTGGCATGAAGTGGGCCTGGGCAGTGGGGTTGGGAAGTTCCTCATTCTGAGCTACTGCTGATTTTAATAATTTTTCAATATCCATGTTACTTTGATGTGGATTGTTTGAATATGCTAATATGAAACAGTTATATCTTATTATTATATTCACTGCTTCCTACATGGAAAAGAAACCTAAAACATAACTTTGGCAAGGTCATATAAGAAGCAATCAACGAATTTTGAAGTGGAAGATAATTATCTAGTGCTCTATGACATATAATCAATTAAATTTTTGTGAGGTCTCTCTGCTCTTTTCTAAGAGATGCTTTCTTAGAAGTAGGTGACCTTCATATTGAAAGGATGATCTGATTCAGAAACTATCAGAACTCCCTTAGTCCACCTGTCTAAACTTCCCCACCTCACCTGACCAAAATTCCAAACCCTGCAAGTCATGCCTCTCCCTATCCCACCTGACCAAAAACTCCCCTCATCTCACCTAACCCATCCTGCCCAATCAACCCCCCCTGCCCCCAGGACCAGATAAAAGAACACTGCCATGTGACTAAGGTATGAAGCTTCTGCAGCTCCTGCCTCTGGCTGTGTGCTTGTCGGTTCCCTGCCCAGGTTTTCTCTAATAAACCTGTTCTTTTATTAGCCTCTGCTCTTCCTTTTTTCCTTTCTCCAAAACCTAACACCAGTTAATCCTAATTTTAGGTGAAAAAATATCTGTCGAATACCAGACAAGAAAGACAGTCTATCTCAAATACAGTCTCACAAATGTGTGATATTGATGGAGCACCAATTTGTGTTAAACATCGAGTATTATTGCCCTCATTTTTACATAGGCCTAGAGAGGATTAAAAACAAACAGAAGATATGTTAAACTGTGGAAGAAGAGTGTAGGTAGATTAAAATTAGTGTAAGTCATCACCAATACAAAATTTAGATTAATTAAATCATTTTACAAAGGATTCTTGTCAGATTTTGGGGTTCCTGGATTTTGGGGTTTCTCAGTCCTTGACTATGGTGTGAAAATAATTCACAGTCATGTCTTTAGCAGAAGCAAAAGCAAAGTCATTTGGAGAATGAAATTACTCCCAGAAGGAGATGGGGGAGAGGACAGAGCTCTAGATAAGAACAACAGAGAGGGAATTGAGGGGGCTTCTGGCTTAAGAGGGGTGCAGGTACTGTTCACTCCATCCTTCCTAACTTGTATACAGAAACAGGTTATTGATTTTTCTGTCCAGGTAGCAGTTTCTGGGTCCCCCCTTCTATGGTGCCCTGGTAACAGTTTGGTACGGGGATGAGCATTTGTTCTGAGTTGCCATGGTAACAAACAGCTGGGGAGAACATTTGAGGGTTTTTATGGGGTACTTATTGATTGCCCTGTTTAGGGGAATTGGCTTATTGTCCAGAAATCTGCCATTTTCAAGGAATGGCCCCAGTTAGAACCTTCTAGCTTTATCACCTGCCTGCAGTTTGAGGGGGGTTGGGGTGTTGCCTTTCTACCCTCTGGGCTTTATTAGCTCTATTGGGTGATTTCCTGGGTTTCTGGGTGTAGCTGGAGTTTAATTTCCTGTAGGCATTGCCCTAAATGTCTTACAGGATAAGATCAGATTTTCACAGAAGCTGGCCTATTTAACAAAGCCTGCTAGGATTTCCTTCTTTTGCTTTGATTTCATGCTCTTTACTGATCTGACTTCCCAAGTAGGCCACGAATAGAGGATAGCATAGTTTCCACTACCAAGAAGGAATATATTTTATATAAAATAATTAAATAATATTTTAGTTCTTGCTTAAGGAACTAATTTTTTATTTTTAAATTTTCAATTATGAAATGTTCTTAACTTACAAATGTTAAAAGTAGAGAGAACAGTATAATAATTTTCTATATCTCATTCAACTTTTTTTTTTTTTTTTTTTTTTTTTTGAGAACAGGTCTCGCTATTTTGAACCATGGAACCGCGGGCTCATGTTACCCGGGGTACCACGGACTCAAGCAATCCCCAGCCTCAGCTTCCCAGGTAGTGTCACCACACCCAGCTATTTTTTTTGGAAGTAGGCCTTGCTATGTTGCCCCGAGTGGGACTCGAACTGCTATCCCTGGTTCCCACCGTGGTTTTCTAGGCTGCTGCTTACAGGCATGCACCACCATGCCCAGCTCATTGAACTTTTCAATGATTATCAGTACTTGCTGATTTTCTTTCATTCATGATCCAAAGTCTTGGTGGAGAGGAGTAAAGCAAATATCTTGTTATTTTTGTTGAACATATTGTTTCTTCCTCCCAGTGCACTCTTTCCCTACTTCTCACCCCTGATTTGTTTCTCTTGAGGCTAGTTTGTATAGAGTGCAGGGAAAGCAAATCCTTGCCCAGCTGTGTCTTGCTGAATTCTGTGAGTGGAGAGCACCACCATGAGTTTGGAGGATTGAAGGTGCTTCATTCCTTGTGGCACTATTCCTCTGACTTTCGGAAAGTTTGTTGTGGTTGGGGATACCCTTTGGTTAAAGGCCACAACTTCTCCCTGCAATGTTTTCTGTCTCTGGGTTCTCATAGTTACAGTTGATCCTTGAACAATGTAGATGTTGGGGTGCTGACCTTCACACACTTGAAATCTTTATATAGCTTTTGAAACCCACAAAACTTAACTACCAATAACCTGCTGTTGACTGGAACCATAGCTGATAACATAAACAGTTGCTTAACACATAATTTTTATATGTACTGTATTCTTATAGTAAAGTAAGCTAGCATCTAAAGAGATGATAACTAAATGTAATGTAGTATCTTGGATGGAATCCTGAGACATCTAAAGGATATTAGGTAAAAATTAAGGAAATGTGAATAATATCTGGACTTTATAAATACATATTAATATTGGTTCATTAATTATGACAAATGTCCCATACTGGTAAGGTGTTAATAATAGGACAAATTAAATGTGAACTATATCAGAACATTCTGTACTATTTGAACTTTTTCTATAATCTACTCTTTTTTTTATAAGATAAAAGTAATTTTATTACTTATATATTTTTCCTTTTTATTGATTACATATATATTTTCTTTTTTTTCTTTTCTTTTTTTTAGAGACTTGGTCGTGCTATGTTGCCCAGGGTTGTCTTGAACCTGTGGACTCAAGTGATCCCTAGCCTCAGCCTCCCAGGTAACTGGGATTAAAGGTGTGTGCCACTACGCCCGGCTTTACAATATATTTTCTAAAATTGTTTTATACCCCGAAGTTCTCCCACCACCATGTCACCCTGAACCATCATCCTAGTCACTTGGATTTTTTTCTCCAACCCTTCCCTCTCTCCCTCCATTCTTCCCTCACTCTCATTCTCCTTCCCTTCCTCCTTCTCCCTTGCTATATGTTTCAGATATATGCTTCAGTTCTGTTATCAGTCTGTTAATTTTATAAGTTTACTCTGTTGTTTATTGTGAAGCAATAAGAACCTATAACTATCATAAATAAAAAGTTTCTTAGAATAATATTACACACATAGAAAATGGAAGTTGCTCCTACATTTTTTTAGAATATGAGGAAATTTTAACAGATCTGGGGTTGGCACTGGTGATTCTGGCAACGACAGGTGATGGTGAGGATCTCAGCAATTGTCTAGAAAGCAAAGACCTTCTCAGCAAAGGACCTAGAGCGCCTTGTAGAGGGCACCTGCAAGTGTCAGAAACTGCAAGTGCTTTGGGCAGATCTCAAAGATCTTTAAGCTTTGACAGAAACAGAAGTGTTTCTGTAGAGAGCTGGACTAGAGCCTGGGAGGAAATGGTGGTGAAGACAATTGTTCTGTAGATGCGCTTGGGGCTTCACAAAACAATTTGGGAGAAAATAATAATTTGGCTTTCCTGAGGAATGAATGGGAGCAGAGCCAGAATCAACTGTTTTGTAAATTGTTGTTATAGCCGTGTATTTACCATGAAAGATGCTATTGCCTAAAGAATGACTTTTACAAAGTAAATTTGTCCAGGGTATTGATAAATATTTTTAAACGATGTTAAAATGAAATGTAAATAGAAATCGATAAAATGCACACAGTTGCACACCAAATGAATTTTTTTTTTTTTTGAGATTAGGTCTCGCTATTTTTGCCCATGGAACCGCAGGCTCATGTTGCCTGGGGTACCACGGACTTAAGCAATCTCCAGCCTCAGCCTCCCAGGTAGCTGGGATTACAGGTGCGCACCACCACACCCAGCTATTTTTTTGGGACTAGGTCTTGCTACTTGTCCCCGGCGGGACTCGAACCGTGATCCCTGGCCCCGACCGCGGGTTCCTAGGCTGCTGCCTACTGGCATGTGCCACCATGCCCGGCCACACCAAATGAATTTAATGGCCTGATTCAAAGGATTTATTTAAAAATTAAGGTTGAAGCTGGGCATGGTGGCGTGTGCCTGTTGTCCAAGTGCTGAGATCACTTAAGTTCACGGGTTCGAGACTACCCCGGGCAACATAGCGAGACCTTGTCTCAAAAACGCAGCTGGGCGCCGTGGCAGGTGCCTGTAATTCCAGCTACCTGGGAGGCTGACACTGGGGATCACTTGAGTCCATGTTACACCGGGGCAATTTGAGTCTGTGGTTCCCCAGGCAACAAAGCGAGACCTAGTCTTAAAAAAAAAAAATTACGTCGAAATTACGTTAATATACAGATGCTGGAAATCCCTCTTATTATCATACCTAATCTATTAGAAATAGAAAACTTAGTCAACTTCCATTTGTCTAACGTTGGGAATTGGTAGTTTGAACATATGCCTACATTTCTAGCTTTGAATTGAACTGGACAGACTTGATTCTTGATGAGATTATCAACTCTGAATTCTAGCTACAAGCGCTACCTCCTGAATTTCACTCTACCTAGCTTCTTTTTTCAACTTGTATTACAATGTGTATTGTAATAGGCTTTCTATGTTAAAAGGAAGGTGTGTGATTTAGTAGGATTAGTTCTTTTCTAATCTCCCGATGGTGAACAGAAGCTGACTAGAGCTATCAAGACACAACCTAATCCTTGACCAAGGTTTGTTCAATGAAGATTATGGGTAGACCGGGTGTGGTGGCGCTTGTCTTTAATCCCAGCCCAGTAATGCAGGCTGAGACTGGGAATCGCTTGAGTCTGCGGGTTTGAGATCTGCCCAGGGCAACATAGTGAGACCTAGTCTCAAAAAAATAGCTGGGTGTGGTGGTGCGTGCCTGTAATCCCAGCTACCTGGGAGGCTGAGGCTGGGGATCACTTGGGTCCATGGTACCCCAGGCAACAAGAGTCTGTGGTTCTCCGGGCAAAATAGTGAGACCTAGTCTCAAAAAAAAAAAAAAAGATTATGAGTAGAATGACTATAGTCATGGACTCTTCATTTATTCAACAAATGTTTATTGAATATCAGTTAAATGTTATGTATGCTACTCATTGTACTATAGTGATGAACAAATACTTGATGGTTAGGCTTTTGAGAAATGCAGGTTAATAAAGTACTGTGAATGTTTTGATAGGGGAACATTAGGTTGTCATTCCTAAAACTATGGTTCTTAACCTTTGGGAGTGGGAACGTCATAGATTCCTTGAATTTGTTCAGTGTAATGGACCCTCATCCCAGAAAACATATCTCAAAAGTTGTCCATGATCCTTTGAAGCCCATTCATGAACATTGGGTTTAGAATTTCTACCCTAAGAGACAAACACCAAAATCAGGTGGAACCAGAAGAAACATGAATTCTAAGTTATATGGCAGGAAAGATGGACTAAGTGCTGAGAATTGGCAGCAGTAACAATGGAAAATATATATAGCATTAGCTTCCTTATGTTATCACCAGTTGACATAATAACAATTAATGTTTCCTGGAATAATCCATTACTAAGGAATAATCCATTACAAATGCCTTACTGAGTGGACCTTGTCCTTGTCACAGAGCACTTTTTAAGAACTACCCATTCATTTACCTTTGCTCTTTTGCAGTGACGATATGACAAGTAGTCAGAAGTGCTATAAATTAAAACTATAATTTTTTTAAAAACTAAAAATAAAACTAAAACTAAAAACTAAAAAAAACTAAAACTAAAATTTTTTTTTAAAACTATAAATTTTTGCTATAAATTAGTGGGTAGCTGCCTGTTTGAGTTAGTTTATGTAATTATAGCGAGTGTCAAGAAAGCTTTCTTTAGTAAGATAATAGTGAGAGATATCTGTAGAAGTGGGGGAGCAAACCATACATATTTCTGGGACAGTCTTTCAGACAAAGGGAGCAGCAAAAAGGAGGAGGCCAGTGGGGAGAGCAAGTTAGTGCAGGAGTGGGTGGGAAATGAGGTCAAAAGGGAGTTGAGGCCTGTGTGTCAGGCCTTCCAGATCAGAGTGGAAAGATCAGGGATACAGGATAAGCAGGATATGAGAGTGCCAGACTCTGATAAGATCTTTGAGTGCTGTTAGTCCAGGGAAAACTGCTCAATGAAATCCGGTGCGTGTGTGGGTGTTTCACAGTGCCCATGAGGGTGCAGATGCTTATTCAGACAATAGAACAAGGTAAAGGTGCGCATGTGTAACACCTCTGTGGGTGTAAGCGGGTAGGGAGATAGGGCAGAGCCAGGAAATTGATAGAATAATGAGGAAAATACTGAGGAAAGTGAACTGACAACAGAAGAGTAGGGTATCTTAAGGGGGAAGGGCAGAGACAAATGGTGAAGGGTCCCGAAAGAGGAAGAAGGAGTAAGAAACTAGTATTTGTCAGATGCCTTTAATTTGCCAGGTTCTTTAGATATATATTTTAATTTGAATTTTTAAATATTGAGATAAACTGGCAAGTGGAAAATAGCAAAATTCTAGATAGAATTCATGCAATTCAAGAAAACAACTCAATCAAAACATGGTAAGTTGATTCACAACATAGATGGAATAAAAAGACTCATATTAGCAGAAATAAGTCAAAAAGAAAAAGAGAAGTACAGGATGGTCTCACTAATATGATGGATATAGGGAAAAACAAAAAAATAAGAAAGAATGAAAACAACCAATGGGACTGAACAATGGAGCGAGAGGAAAAGGGGGAAGAAGGCAGGGAAGGTGAAGAGCACAAAAGATCAGGATGGTTAACAAGTGTTAGTGAAGTAGGAAAGCCCTGGGGTACACAATAATGGAAAAATGTAATATAAATATAAATATATATGCAAATTTAAAAAAATTTAAATTAAATAAAAAAAAAGGACAGGGTTATTATGGAATGGAGAAAGAAAAAGAGAGCCATCTGCATGGTGCCAGGCAGGTGGGAGAGCTGCTTTTCTTAATTAATTAATTTTTTTATGCATGTGTTTCACATCTTTGTATTCCCTGGGGACCACCCACCACCTTCTCTCCCTGACCACTCCCTCCCACCTCCACCCCTTCTCACCCCCCCACATACTGATCCCCTTTATGGAATTTTTATGGACATGTCTATGGCCTAAATTGTCAACTGGAATAAATTTTATAATAAAAAAAATGGTAAGTTGATTCAAATAGATATTTTTTTGAAAGAAGACTTACAGCTAGCCAATAAGCACATGGAAAAATGCTTATCACTATTTATTTATTTATTTATTTATTTATTTATTTATTTATTTATTTATTTATTTATTTATGTATGTATTTGTTTGTTTGTTTGTTTGTTTATTTATTTTTGAGGCTAGGTCTCGCTATTTTTGCCTGTGGAACCACAGGCTCTCGTTGCCCGGGGTACCACAGACTCAAGCAATCCCCAGCCTCAGCTTCCCAGGTAGCTGGGATGACAGGCGCGCGCCACCACACCCAGCTATTTTTTTGGAACTAGGTCTCGCTATGGGCCCCAGGCGGGACTCGAACCGCGATCCCTAGCCCCGGCCGCTTCATAGGCTGAAGCTTACAAGCACGAGCCACCGTGCCCGGCAATGCTTATCACTATTAATAGGGAAATGCAAACCAAAACTAGAATGAGGTACTGTCCCACACCTGTGAGAATGACCTATATCAAAAATACCAGAAAATACTGGTGAGGGTACAGAGAAAAAGACGCACTTACACACTATTGGTGGAAATGTAGACCAATCCAATCTATATGGAAAACAATGTGGAGGTTTCTCAAAATAGTACAAATAGAATTACCATATTATCTTGCAATTCCATTCTTTTTTTTTTTTGCAATTCCATTCTTAAGTATCTATGTGAAGATATGAAATCACTAATTCACTGCACCACTATTTATAAAAGCACTTCTTTACAACAGCTAAGTGCCAAGTGAGTGGATAGAGTGGCTGTAGTATATGTAGAAAATGGAATATTACTCACCTATTAAAAATGAACTCTTGTCATCTCTGACAACAGATGGAACTGGAGGGGGTTATGCTGAGTGAAATAAGTCAGAAGGAGGAAGAAAATTTCAGATGATTTCATTCATGCGTGAAAGAAACAAAGCCAAGGAACAGAAAAAAGCAAACCAAAACAAACCCTGGGATTCAGACTGCAGAGGACAGCCAGCTAGGGGTGGATGTGGGGGACAAAGGGGACAGGACCAATGAACTGTGATAGAAGACTATTTCTACTTTTGTAGTGGGTGGGGTGCAGTCACATATATTGAAAAGGTGTGAACCCTTAAACAATACTGTAAGCAAATCACACATTACTACAAAAATAGTGAAAAAAATAAAAATTTAAATTTAAGATATAATTAACATACAACATTGTAATAATTTAAGGTGTTAACAAAATGATTTGATATTTGTATGTATTGCAAAATATTCACCACAATAGGTCTAGTAAACATCCATCACCTTACAGTTAGAATTTTTTGTGACTTTTGAGATTTTCTTCTAGCAACATATATATCACAATATTATTAACTGTAACTGTAAAATATTATTAACTGTTGCTAATTTGGTCTTCAAGCTATACTGTGAGATGGGTGTGATATTGTCCCCATTTTACAAATACAAAAACAAAAATTGCAGACCCAGAAAACAAGAACTTGAGGGACATTTATTATCTAGTCTTCAGTTCTTACCTATTTTCACGTTACTGTCATTGATTCATATATATGTAGAAACAATGATGTGTAAGATAGGAAGACAACAGAAGTATAATAAAGTGGCAGCTATGATTAGTTTTGTCTTCTGGGATCTCTTTACTGTTGTATTACACATCTGGCCTTACAAAAATTGCCACAAGATGGCAGCATCTTACTCTGTGGCCGTTCATGTTTTGTTGTCAATTCCTTCCCACTAAGTCAATATCATGCATGAATTACATAGACTACATTTTTTTTCTATGTATTTTGGGGTTTCAAGTCTTACATTCAGTCTTGAATCTATTTCAATTAAATATTATTTATTTATTTACATACAATTAGATTATATGTAAATATGTATTATGTGAGATAGTGATCTATGGCCAACTTTTTCAATATAGAAATATTGAAGAAAAAGTAATAGGCTAATTGTAGCCCATGTTTAGAAAGTGACCCATCTTAACCAGAAATACTTGTCTGGAAATAGAGTACCCATAAGTTCACAGACATACTTTATCTGTTAGAAAGTTTAAAAAAGTTCCTATTAAAGTAACACTTATGCCCGGCATGGTGGCACATGCTGTAAGCAGCAGCCTAGGAAGCCTCGGCCGATGCGAGGGATTGCGGTTTGAGTCCCGCTGGAGGCACGTAGAGAGACATAGTTCCAAAAAAGTATAGCTGGGCATGGTGGCGTGTGCCTGCAATCCCAGCTACCTGGGAAGCTGAGGCTGGGGATTGCTTGAGTCTGTGGCACCTCAGGCAATGTGAGCCTGCAGTTCCACAGGCAAAAATAGTGAAACCTAGCCTCAAAAATAAATAAATAAATAAATAAATAAATAAATAAATAAATAAATAAATAAAGTAAACTTGCTTACAACTATAATTAGTACAACAGCATTATAGTCTGACATTATGTATGCTATATGAGGATCCCCGTCAAAAGTCTAATTTCCATGCACCACCATACAGTGAGGCTGGCATTGACCCATCTGATCCCCAAACCCCTTTTCCCCATGCAATAGGATCTCGATATCTGCTTCCAACTAGACAGGATAAAATAAGCTATTTCCAGTTTTGTGTGAGTTATAAAAAATGGTAAAATGGAATTATTAAGGTTTCCATTTGGATTAAAATTTGTGTTAAAATTCTAATTTTGACAATTAGTTACCAGGAAAGCTGATGTTGAGAGTCTTCAAGAAATTAGCTGAAGTCATAGCTAATGAGAAGAAGCCAACATTTGATGCAGGTTTGTTCCACTCCAAAACCCAGGCTCATTTGTATACTCATTTCCATCTGTTCCCACTCCACTTGACTTTTTTAGGTTATCAGCTCTGCTTTTATCCCCTTCCCCAAAGTCCTTCTACTTCAGATCCCAAAGATGTTTTTAGTGACTCAATTTTCATGGCACTAATTACCCACATTAGCTATTTGGCAAAGTCTACCTTACATGTAGTTAATTTTGTCCTGTCTATGATCTTCCTTTCCCATCAGGCTGGTAAAGAGAGGAATCTTCCTCTGAACTGTGTTTTTGTCCTGGTCCTGTATCTGTGTCAAGATATGGTGCAACTGCAAGATCATAATACTTTCGTCTTTTGTGAGACTGCTCCCCGCGCTGTCTAGGGAAGGGGTACTCCTATAGACCATGAAGAACCATTCTCAGCTATGGAGTTGAGAATTTGAACTTAGATGGAATGGAACTTTTTGTGGTCTCTAGGTGTCAGCAGAAAGTCTGACTTGAGAATGAAAGGGTTGTAAATGAGATACAAGCCTCAAGTTGGAAGATTTTCTCATCTCAACTAGCAAACTAAAGTTAGAATTCCTTCTCTATTATAGCAACCATAGCAAAATTCCTCCCAACCCAGGGGCCAGTGATGGAGAACCCACTTCCAAGGCTGAATAGACTGTTATTCTGGATGTTACAGGAAATGCTGCCTCCTCCTAGCATCCACCTATTCTGCAAGGCATTACCTACCCTCAGAGCATCAGGGAAGTGGGGAAAGCGAACAACACACTTTTCAGATCCAGGACAGGAGAGGTTTTCTTTCCAGCAACATTCAAAGACCTGAAGAGTATGTGAGTATCTCATTCACAGAAGCCAGCCACCTTTTCACTTTGGTCTTTCCAAGGACCCCTTCCCAATAGATTAGTCCTTGCTTAGCCAAACCTACCTTCTATGAGCGAGAGAGAGAGAGAGACAGAGACAGAGAGAGATTTTATACTTTCTGGTCTCAATGTATTCTTTAGAAATATATAAAACAAATCTAGTGTCACTTCTAGGCAATCTAAGGATAACCAGATAGTCATAAGTTCATCCACTGACCCTTCAATTGATCCGTCCATCCATCCACCCACCTACCTACCCATCATTATATATATCTTTACTGAGAGCCTAGTATGTGCCAGGCACTGAGTCTTCTAGTAGGCAGTCAGTAAGTGGAGAATGTTATAATTAATAACTTGATGCCTAAGTCAGTCACAGGTAGGTCCAGTTTTTAATGGTGGATTTCTTGAAGAAAATGGAGAGAGAAGAGGACTAGCATTTACTGAACGTGAACTACCTACCAGCTAAGGTGTCTGATCCTTGCTTTATATGCCTTATATTATTTAAGGTTTACCACCATTATAGGAGGAGGGTTGTCTACATTTTCATTTTACAAAAAAGGAAGCTGAGGTTTAGAGAGTGTAAGTCCCTTGACCAAGAGCCCACAACTGGCGGGTGGTGGAGCAGGAGTCTGCACACAGGCCTCCCTGACCACAAAACCTCCACATTGTGGGTCTCCCAGGGAATCCCTCAGACAAGTGAAGGGACTTCATTGTCTCTTCAAGTCACATGTCTGAAGCAGATAATACTTCAAAATGTCTTTTTTTCAAGTTTTTGAGCCCAAATGCCTTATTTTCCCTGTTGCTTTACATTCAGGTTTACAGAGTAATTTCTTTGTTATTGTTTTATATAGAAGTCCAGTTATCTGACAGTACTTTTCCATTATAAAACTTGGACACATAACATAGCACGTGAAAATCAGTTGAAGTCATTTGAGTATTCATTGGTTTGTTTTCCTCTAGAATTAGTCCTTTGGTTATATTTATTTTGATTCATAAATTGCTACGCTAATGTGAAAGAACATTGTCAAGAAAATAAAAAGCATTTAAATCACACCAAATCTCATATCCTGCTGTAACTATTTTCATTCCAATCCACATTCATAAGTAGGTACATTAACTATAAATCCTTGATAAATGTAGCCTACTATTATACTTCCAAATAAGTTATATTTCGTTTTTAACCCAACTCTACGTTAAGGTCATTCACTTAACCTATGTTTCTGTGTAGTTTTCCCAATGCTAAATCTGACGGCTACTCAATAGCCTGTTATATTTCTGTATATTTTAGGGGTTTAGAGACAAAGTTCAGGGGTTTTGTTAAGAAATGTTCTTCTTCTTTAATTCATTATTTAAACTATCTACTTAAGATGGCGTTAACTCTTTTTGTGGCATCCATTCAATGTACTAAAACCTCCAGAGACCAGGGAAATATTTCTCTCGTGAGCAGGACATTTCTTTTTGATTTTAGAGGTGTTGGGCTTGAAACATTTGCAATATTGGTATCTTAAATAACGATGATGAAAATAATTGGCTTATTTAGGCTTCCCTTAGTCATCCTCATTAAGGCTTTGCTCTGTGGAGTTTCTTGTTGGTAGCTGCTTCTTGTTCTTCCCACAGTTGCTATTTCTAGAAGCAAGTTGTCAAGCAATGGAGACCACCCTTTGTTTGTTTTGAGAGGTGTGTGTATGCGCATGTGCGCAGATATTAATTCTTA
>PVHY01003395.1:46565-109090 GCA_004024945.1 Uropsilus gracilis
GAATACCCCCCCACACCACATCTCCCCTGGTTTCTTTGCCTCCTTTCTTTTTGCTGTTTGTCCTTGTTTAGTCCTTTTTTTTTTTTTTTCTTTAATCCATTTCCTCGTCCTTGGTGAGGGTGCGATTTCCCCGGACTTGGTAGAACGTGCTGTTTATCATTCCTGTACTGCTTTTGGAGCACCTTTGGTCTTGGTGGGTTTCATCTCCGCAGTTTGTGCCTTGTTTTGTTGCTCCTTCAGTCATGCTTCAGGTCTTTGGCTTTGGGGGCATGACTCTGCCTTGTATTTTGCAAGAGCAGATCCTCGAAGGGACATCCATCAGCTGATGGTAGTTCTCCTCCCTTGGGGCTTTGCTGTGGGGCCACTGCCATTAGAGAAGCCTCTTCTTTTTGAGTCTGGGTCTTGCTATTTTTGCCCGTGGAGCCGCAGGCTACTGTTGCCCGAGGTACCACAGACTCAAGCAATCCCCTGCCTCAGCTTCCCAGGTAGCTGGGATTACAGGCGTGCTCCACCACGCCCAGCTATTTGGGGCTAGGTCTCACTGTGTTGTCCCGAGCAGGACTCAGGCCACGTTCTCTAGCCCCGACTGCTTTGCAGGCTGATGATATCAAGCACGAGCCACGATGCCCGGCTTTCCGTGGTATCTTCCCTCTAAACAGAGAGGGTGTGCAGTGCCCTTATTGACAGCTTCTCTGTGCCAAGTTTTTGTTCAAATCTCCTCGGTGACATTGTAGGCGTCATATTTTTATTGATTCTCTCAGTTCACTGCGTGTGGTGCTCGCCTTGTTCCCCTTGAGTTCTGCCCAGGTGGCACAACCATCCCTGTGATGTCAAAGGGCTCAGATGTGCGGTGCTGCCCGTGCGCCGGCCCGGCCCGGCCTCCCTCCGGCCCGGCCTCCCTCCGGCCCGGCCTCCCTCTGGCCCGAGCCTCGGCCCCACCCCGCCTGACCTGGGGGAAGCGCGAGGGACCTCTGCGCACTGACGGCGGCGGTCACGCCATGGTGGCGTGGCCGCGGGGTGCGCGGGCACAGAGGCCCGCGCGAACCCTGGGCGCTGCTGAGCCTGAGCCCGGGTACTTTGCTTTTCTTTAGCTTTACAAACTGCCAGATCCAGCAGGAGAGAAGAACTAGTGTGATCAGGTCAAAACTTTTTTCTAGCAATACTGTAGGGTTCTGTTTGACTCGAAGGTGTGTACTTGGTGTTCCCTGTTCCAGAATGGATAAGGACACTGCTATGAACCATGGTTGTGATGAGCTGAAGGGGCCTATAGGTCTGCTAAGGGCTAGGCCTGCTAGTTCTGCTTCTTGATCTGCAGATGATGAGTTTCTCTTGGTTTTATCTAGGAGTTTGGATAGGAGAAAGGATGATAAAACAGTAATTATATTCTTGCAAACATGCTTCATTAAATCAAAAGAAATATTAACAAACTTCAAACAGAAATGACAGGCTATTCCCTTCCATCTTAAAACAAGCAAGATTCAACTCTGGGCTAATTTATGTTAAAAACATCAGGCAAATGGAACTTTGATAAATGACTGACTTTATAGATTTAACATTCAAGGGTTTGACTGTTCCTGAGTAAAAGGCAATTGCCTATCATTTTCTGAGACCTAAATATGAATCTGTGCACTAGGTTATGTGCATGAGGAAGCAAGTCACATGGCAAGTCACGTGGTAAGTGAAGGCTCATAGACCTTTCTTCACATCACCTGATGGCTTTTCAGCTGCAGTGCCATCTGCAGTGCCTGGCAGCCAAGGCTGTCCCTGAGCCGACCCCTGCCCACCTGTTCTTGCTTCTCTCCCCATAGTGCCTGTGATAAACTTCAACCCTATGCTCAGTGTTGTGTAAGCCTTTATGGGGAAAATATTTGATATATTTGGGGATTCTCAAAATTCTTGCATATATCCCTCAAAATTGTCAAGATTTATCATTCTTCAATTATGCTCAGTCAGTGTCTGCCTCTGTAGCTTTGATTTTACCCCTAATCTGCCCTACCCCATAGCTGACAACTAAAATTATGTTTAGCAAATCTGTCACCCTCTCAAGGAAGCCTTTCCTGACATATTCCCACTAATGTGATCTCTCCTCACTTTGCCCTCATTAGAATTTTATCTGTACCTCTCTGGGATACAAATAAATTTTGTTGAAAAATTATATGATCTTGCATAATAACAATCTGTGTACTTTATCTTGTAGCTGTTGTGTGTCTGAGATTATACTAACTTCAGTGTGTGTGTATATATATATATATACATATTTATACATATTATATACATACATATATATACATATTTTTTTTTTTTTTGAGACTGGGTCTCACTATGTTACCCAGGGTACCACAGACTGCGGACCTAAGCGATCCCCAGCCTCAGCCTCCCAGGTAGCTGGGATTACAGGTGCCCACTATGGCACCCGGCTACTTTTTTGAGACCAGGTCTCACTATGTTGCCCGGGGTAGACTCAAAACCTCAAATTCAAGCGATCCCAGGTCTCTTGCCTACTGGAGCTTGGACAACAGGGTTGCGCCACCACACCCAGCTGTATATTTGGTTCTTTCTTATCTGTTAGAGTCACCTCTCCCCAGCCACTGTACTCTTTCCACCAAGCCCAAGATATTGCTCTTCACATGACAGGGGCCAAGGGGGTTTGCTGGATTAAGTTGGGTTAAAACCTGGTTCTGTTGTAGCAAAGTAAATAGACCTCTTGTGGATGATAGTTTTAATTGGATGTACTTTTTCTTTTTTTAAATTTTTTTTTTTTTGAGACTAGGTCTTGCTATTTTTGCCCGTGGAACCGCAGGCTCATGTTGCCTGGGGTACCATGGACTCAAGCAATCCCCAGCCTCAGCTTTCCAGGTAGCTGGGCTTACAGGCACGTGCCACCATGCCCAGCTATTTTTTTGGGGACTAGGTCTCGCTACACGCCCCTGGTGGGACTTGAACCGTGGTCCCTGGCCCCAGCCGTGGCTTCCTAGACTACCACCTACAGGTATGTGCCACCATGCCCTGCCTGGATGTATCTTTTGATGGTGTCCTGTGTATAAAACCAGAAGTTGTTGGTTTGACAGCCTGGCACTAGAGTTTTCATAAACTCTATTTTCCAATTGCTCTTTTGATTTAGCAAGAAATTTAGAATCTCTTTGTAGTTAGAGCAACTAACTCAGGGGCACTGGATTGCCTTGGGTTGACAGAGATGGGAGGGGAATGAGTGCTCTGGGGTTACAGTAGACAAGATTAAATTTGGAAAATGAAAAGGAAAGGGAGGGAGGGAGGGAGGGAGGTAGGGAGGAGAGGTCAGAGAGCTGATGCTGCTGTGCCTCTTGGAAGGATGACCAATGAGAAACCCACCAATGAGAATGACTACTGGCCTCTTCAGAGAATTGCAATCTACTGTTCAGTTTCAAGTTGTTTTCTGAGTTATGCTTCAATGTAAGTCATCCTCCCTTGCTCCCAAATCTTTGCTAGAAGTTTGCTGAACATGTTGCCATATATCAGGCCACATTTTGAGAGAGAAGAGATTGGAGAAAGGGCCAAGCGGAATAGTGTGTCCAGGGGTGAAATATCCACAAATTTCTGACAACATATAAGCTAAATGAGGGGAGGTCTCTAAGAGCTGGAAGTGATCAAAAGTAGGTATCTCCACCCCCCACTTCCAAAACCCATCAGAACTTTCAGAGATAGTAGTGGAGACTTAGGTATATCATTCAGAGATTAGAGGTTCTTTTAGTCTTAATCAATTCTTTTATTTCTCAAAGTCTTGGGAGCCTATAGAAGGTTGGAGGATGTGTACAGTACACGGCAGGCTTGACGTGGGGAAACTCAGAGAAAACTGTTTAGAAGGATATACAGCATATAAAAGTTACTTCTATGGTGCTGAGATTATAAGATTATTAGTGATACTCATTTTTCTTTTCTGTTCATTTGCAGTTTTATTTATTTATCTATTTTTTAGAGACTAAGTCTCTCTATGTTGCCCAGGGTTGTCTCGAACCCATGGACTCAAGTGATACCTAGCCTCAGCCTCCCCGGTAGCTGGCATTACAGGCATGTGCCACCATGCCCGGCTTGCATTCTGATTTTTCCACAATGAGTTCATATTATTTGCACAATTTTTAGAAAGAAAAGTCTACTAAGGGAACTGGTAAATTGATAGCACCAGAGACAAACTGATGATCAGAGGTCGGAGGAGGGGGGAACGGGTGTGACTGCTAAATGGCAGGGATTTCTTTTAGGGATGATGAAATGTTTTAGAAGCGATAGGATAGTATTTGTGCCATATCAGGCATATACTAAATCCTACCGTGTTATTGCCTTTAAAATAATCTCTTTATGTTAATGAACATCACCTTCATAGAGAAAAAAACAAAATTCTACAGAAGAGAAAATATACACCACAGATCAGATACCATCATTCCTTTGCTTCAAATCTTCCCGAGACTTCCGAACTCTGTCAGGGTCATCAAGGTTCTTGGTGTCCTGGCTCTGCGTGGGTTCCTCACAGCCGTCCCTTCCTAGAAACCTGAAGCGGACGTTCCTATCTGCCTCCGCACCTTTCTGTGGGGTTTCTTCTCCTAAAGTACCCTTCCCCTAGTTACTTTCCACTGGTCCTTCAAAGCTCAGCTAAACAGTTCCTCCTTTGAGAAGCATTCTCAGATTCCAGAGTTTGGGCTACTTCTTCCCTGTGTCTCAAAAGCCTTATGAACATGTGTTATGGTAAGTGATTGTGAACCACTGGAGGACTGGCTGAGGCTCAGAATCTGGCCCAGAACAGAAGCCCCAGTGAATATGGAATGGGAAGGAATAGACTGAGTATCACTTAGAGATTAGACTTTCTAATGTAAAAGATAGTTACTTTGGGCATAACATTGATAATATGTCACAGATGATGTGAAACTGACTTACTATGGTATCTATCATAGAACAACAGATTTTTTTCCTTTTTAAAATGAATTTTAGAAGTTAAAGCATAGGTGCGTGCCTGTAATCCCAGCTACCTGGGAGGCTGAGGCTAGTGATCGCTTGAGTCCATGGGTTCGAGACAACCCTGGGGAATATAGCGAAACCAAGTCTCAAAAAAAAAAAAAAAAAAGGAAATTGAAGCATAGATACAAAATTTAAATAACAAGATAATAAAAATGTCAATCTAAGTAGTAAATTAGTCTCACATGAGGCTATCCAATATTGCAGAATACTTAAAGAAAACAAGGTTAGGAACTCAATTACTTTTTGGGAAAAAATCCTCCAAAAAAAAAAATCCCATAACAGGTAATCTATAGGGTGATTTTTTTTTTGATGGCTTGCCACAAAAAATCACAATACAGATTATTGCTATTTTAAGATGGTGTTGAAAATACCTAAGCCTTACAGAACCTCAGCTCTTCATGAAATAGTGGTACTAGTTAAAAATCATCTATGGTTGCTGTAGCTCATAGGTGAGAGCTTGAAGAACTTTATAATGTATGTGTCTGACTGGCAACCCTGTACCCACTGTTCAACCTTAGTGTTATTGAGAGTGGACAGCCAGATATTAATTACTGCCTGCTAAGATGCAAGAGGAAGTATGCATCACCACTTGAGAAAGTCTTGCCAAAAGAATTGAATTCAAATTTAGCAAGTTTTTAAACTGCCAAATTATGAAAAATATAAAAGCCAAAGAAGTATTTTAAGTGACACAATAAGGATAAAAGAAGATGGAACATTCTAAAAGACAAATGACTTATCAGTAAATAAGTCATATGAAGAAAAAAGGAGGAGATTATAGATTCAAGGAAACTTAGAGATGTAAGAGACAAATTTGTTTTTTCTTTCTCTACTGGTATGTTCATCTTATTTTGAGTTATAACAACTCTATATATTGCCTAACTCTATATATTACCAACTCTATATATATCCTATACAATGTGTATTTTCCAAATACCAACCCTTAATCAGATCAGACTTTGAGTGATTCATATATGTGCACCATCAACACTATCCAATTTTAGGATAAATTCATCATCACACAACTTTCCCTCTTTATCCATTTGCATTCAAATTTTACTCCGATACCCAGTAATAGATAATCTTTTATCTGCTTTCCATCACTGTAGCTTTGACTTTTGTAGAAATTTCATACAGACAAAGCTTATACAATATATATTCTTTTGAGCTTACTATTTTCACTTAAGTATTTTTAAAGTTCATTCATATAGTTTGATATGTTTAATTATTTTATTCCCTTTTATTTTGAACCAGTGTTCCTTTGTCTAAACATACTGATTTGATTTATCCATTGAACTGTTGAATATTTAGATTACTTCCAGTGTTTGGTTATTACAAATAAAGCTGCTCTGAACATTCATATAGATTTTTGTATGGACCTACATTTTTCATTTCTCTTGGGTTCCATCTAAAAAGGATCTTATATTGAGTGTGCCCTTAAGAAACTGCCAAAGTACTTTCCAAACTGGCAGTATTTTCATATTCCCACCACAATATAGTTTCTCTGTATTTTGCCAACACGAGTTACTGATTGCCACTTGATTATGGCAATTCCACTGTCCGTGTAGTGTTTTTTTTTTTTTTTAATTATTATTGATTCACTAAACTTCAAAAGTTTTAGGCAGTAATTTTCACCTTTATGTGTGTATGAAAGTTCTAGAGCCCTTCTCATTCTTTGGGTGTCACTATCTTTCCCTCCCTCCTTTCTGCCCTTCCTCTCTCATAATACTGTATTTTTCCATGGACTCTAAAAATTGTTGTGATTTGTTAGTTCATTTGTTTTGATTATATATATATATATTTATGTTTATATGTTTTTATTTTTTACATTTATATGTTATATATTTGTATATGTTATATGTTATGTATATTTGTATATGTTGTATATGTTTGTATATGTTATATATATTAAATTTATGTTTTTTTATAGACTAGGTCTTACTATGTTGCCCAGGGTTGTCTCAAACCTGTGGACTCAAGTGATCCCTAGCCTCAGCCTCCCAGGTAGCTGGGATTACAGGTGCATACCACCATGCCCAGCTTTGATTATTTATCTTTTAAGTATCAAAGAAGCCATCCAATAATTACTTTTCACTTTGTGACTTATTTCACTTAGCAAATCACCTCAAGCTCTATCCGTGTTACTGCAAAAGGCAAGTTTTCAACATTTTTAATATCCAAGTAGTAATCCATAGCATATCTATATCTAGATACAGATATTGATAAATAGATATTTAGATATCTCACAAATTTTTTGTTCAATCCTCTGCAGATGGGCATTTAAGGTGTTTCCATGTCTTAGCTATTGTGAATGCTGCTATATAGGGGTGTGTAAATCTTTTTAAATTGGTGTTTTCATGTTCTTCAGGTAAATATAGAGGGGAAGTATTGCTGGATCACATGGCATTTCCTCTGGTGTTAAATCGCCATACCATTTTATTTTTTTTAATTATTTTATTTTTTTGGATTTCATACAATGTGTGAGAGTTGATCTCCATGGGAATGTCCCCCAAACACCCTCTCCTCCTTTCTTATTGCTGTTTGTCCATGTTTGGCCCTTTGGTCTTTTTCTTTTCTAGAGCTATGGCCTTATCCTGAGTGAAGATGTGCTTTCTTGGGACATAGTAGACTGTGCTACTCAGATTTCTAGTACTAATTTCGCATTCAGAGGCCAGTCTGAATTCTCTTGACTTGTATCAGTGCCTCTTCTTTCTTGGTGACTGTCACCTCCATTCTGTTTTCTGTCCCTTTTTGTTGCTTCTTCACCTTGTGTTTCAGGTCTTTGGCTTAGGGAACCCGACTCCCAGCCTTTTTTTGGTTGAAAGGTTCCTCAACGGGGACAGCCATCAGCAGATGGTAGGTCTGACTGTCTCCTCGATCTTGATTTGCAGCTCTGCTGTGAGGCCATTGTCACATTTCTGCAGTCTTCCTCCTCTGTGGAAAAGGGGTATGCTTTGTTTGCCCTTGCTGATGACCTCCCTGAACCAGTATTTTGGCTCCCAGCTCCTCAGTGATGTTGTAGGTATAATTCTATATTAGGTAGCCTCTGTACTGGGTATGATAGTCCAGTGTTCAATGGCTCTCACCATGCTCTTTTTGAGTCTGCACAGGCAGTGTGTGTGTTCAGGACCTTTATTCTTATCCCTCATCCTCTTCTGTAACTGTGGTTGGGTTGGACCATCAAGTTTTTCCTTATTCTTGATGAGGGCTGGTATGGAGGCAAATCAGATGAAGTTAGTGGCTCCAGGCCCTCATACCCTCCCCATCTCAGCCTGCCTCTTGACAGGAATGGGTGCATAAGGGTGCCCGTGTGTCAGTCAGACCCAGCGGTCTCTGGGTGGATCCTGGTCCCACCTCTGGCCATTCCGGAAAGCAAGGGGGTGCTGGTGCGTGTAGAGTGCTTTCGCTGATGGCAAAGCAGAGAGGCCACAGGGGTGTGGGCAGTTAGGTCCATGGGGCAGTTCGACCCCATTGTACCATTTTCCATCGGGGTTGTTCTCATTTACATTCCCATCAACAACAGATAAGAGTTCCTTTTATACTACACTCACCAACCAAAATTGTGTCTGTTCATTTAGAGATAGACCATTCTCACAGGTGTGAGAGGACACCTCATTGTGGTTTTGACTTGTATTTCCCTAATAAGTAAATTAGAAAATTTTTCATGTGCCTCTAGTCATCTATATATCTTCAGAGAAACGAAGAAATAGCAAATGAATAAATATAAATTGAAACAATCTTGGAGAGTTGGGTTGAGTGCTAGTAATAATGATTTATTGCTAACTTTATTTTTTTTTTTGGTGGTGTGCCTGTAGTCCAAGCATTGGGAGGCAAAAGACTTGGGGTCACTTGAGTTCATGGGTTCGAGACTACCCCAGGCAACACAGCAAAATCTAGTCTTAAGAACAAAACCAAAAACTTTATTTTTTTATTTTTTGTTTTTTTAGAGACTATGTCTCACTATGTTGCCCGGGGTACCTGTGGACTCAAGTGATCCATGGTCTCGGTCTCCTAGTGCTGGGATTACAGGTGTGCGCCACCGTGCCCGGCTATTGTTAACTTTATTATCACACCATTCTATTTCCTTAAAGTCCTATTTTTTTTTTAGAGATTTATGGTGAGATGGTATGAGGTCTCAAGTTTGCTTTAAAATGCCTTCTAAGGCCGGGCATGGTGGTGCATACCTGTAGGTGGCAGCCTAGAAAGCCACAGTCAGGGCCAGGGATCGCGGTTCGAGTCCTGCTGGGGGCATGTAGCGAGACCTAGTCCCAAAAGAATAGCTGGGCATGGTGGTGTGCGCCTGTAATCCCAGCTACCTGGGAAGCTGAGACTGGGGATTACTTGAGTCTGTGGTACCCCAGGCAACGTGAGTCTGCGGTTCCATGGGCAAAAATAGCGAGACCCAGTCTCCAAAAAAAAAAAAAAAGAAAGAAAAAGAAAATGCCTTCTAAAATGTGTGTGTTGGGGGATACGTGAAGCAATGACACAAAATATAAATGATTCTTGGCTCTGGTATAATCAGCACATAGACTTAATTATACAATTCCTTCCTCTTTTGTGTGTCTGAAAAATTCTAAAAAAAAGTCTTAGAGAATGACCCTAACATTCAGCAGTACTCTGGCAGTGTTAATAAGCCCATCTGCTGTACCATACTATATCACAGAAGATGGCATTGTCAGACCCATGGGGACGTCTCTGGCCGTGGCACTAGAGATCTTGGTTTGGCTCCAGCTGTGCTACTTCCTAGCTCTGTTACCTTGGGCAAGTTACTTTTAGAATCTGTTTTCTCATCTGTAAACAGGGATAGTGTGACCTTCCAGTCTTTTGAATGAACAAGTGAGATAATAACATGCAAAGTGTCTATCATGGGCCTAGCACAGAATATTCTATAAATACCAACTACCTTATACTGATACTAATTCAGTTGTTTATTTTCTTTATCACCCTTCCTAAAAATAAACTTAAACAACATTAAAATTAACAAAGTAAAAGCAAAATTCTGCCAATTTACTCTCTAGAGGAAGGAATCACTGTTAATTATTTGTTATCGGTATCTTTCACATCTTTTTCTTTATGTGGATCAATTCATAGAGGTTTATGTGTCCATATGCACATGATGTGTGTTTTTAAAAACAAAACGAGAATCATATGTTACATATTGTTCTGTAGTTTCTTTTTTTTTCATTTTGTAATGTAGTGTCAGATGTGATTCAATAGATATCATTCCTATCTATGCCTTTGTTCCCAGGTACAAGTTTGAATGCTACAGCATCATTGTTAGCTCACAAGGTATATTTGGATAGTACTACAAAATGCTCCTATTGTCCCTCCATAAGTTATTGAGTTATTGCCAATTGTTTCCACCTTAAGAACCTCAAAATTATTTTCTATGCATTTGTAAGTTGTATACTAAGAGATACAACGTATTGTGCCACTTATTTCTCAACAGGTACTGACAAGTGTTTCAGAGAATAAATGTGTATGATTAGCAAAAATCAGCTTCATAGACAAGTCAGGCTCCCTGCTGCTTTTTGTTTCTAATAGAGAATAATGGGCTGCATGCTATTTTCAAGGGTAAATGTAGCAGTGGATCGGATAAAATTAATGACAATCCTAGTTTTCTTTGTGAAAAAATAGCAAAGATTGTATGAAACAGGATCCAGAAAGAAAGCAGGGGAATAAGACTTCCTCTCAAAAGAGGTTCCAGCAATGGTAACCATGAAAAGGTGAGTGGGCAAAATAAATGGAAGGAAATTCTACCTCAATTCCCTGAGAGGTACAAAATCTCCATTTCCCCTACAACTGTTCTAATAACTTTTAGGGAAGACAATTCCAGAGATGGATAGTCTCAAAAAGAAAAGAAATCCACACTGAGTCCAATTCTGCCTCATTTATGTAAGAGCACCTGTCACGTGGTGGACAATAGTTCCAGGCAGAACTCCAGAAAGATCTCTGTGTAAACCATCCTTCTGTTCAACAATTGTCTTTTGTTCAGGCTGCCCTCCCATCATCCTGCTATGGAGTTGCTGTAGGAAGGCCTGGGTGAGAAGAAATGACCCCATTGTCTTTTAGAAATTACATCACTAAGAGTGACATCGCTCGTGATGTCTGGCTGTCCTGAGCCCAGGCTCTTCTAGATGACACCATCACATGCTTCCCCATGGCTGCAAGTGTTTCTCTAGGTCCATAGGCCACTTGGGTACAGAGAAAATGCCCTGCCCCAAATGAGGATCTATTCAAGTTCCCAAAAGCTTGACACTTTTTTTTCAGGCGACGTAAAGCCCACATTTTGTTTAGTGCCTTCTGAAACAATGCATACAAAAGTAATGAAATAAGAAACAGTCTGGTCTCTCTTGAATGTAGGGGCAGATTTTTATTTCACACTTTAAAATCCAGGTCATAAACTGAATAAAATATGGAAAATATTTCATTGTATTTGACCTCTGTAGGGGCTCAACTACACGCTTGCCTGGTTTCCATGGTGGCAGAGAAGAAAGGAGGTCACGGAGCCCGTACGTGGGGAGCAGGAACAAGTCTTTGTGACAGCAATAGGAGAAAAACAGGGAGCAACAATGGAAGCATCCAGCAGTGGCAACCCCTTGGGCTCCAGCCCCAGCAGTGGACCCATGGCCAGCTGTGTGATCAGTGAGAGGTTCTTCATCACCACCCTCTACCCCGCCTCAGACTCTGATTAGATTTTATATGATTTATTAACAAAAAAACTGGTACAGGGCCAAGTTTAGGCATAGCTTACAGAAGTGTTTTGCTTATGCAAAGTATACATCAAGGCTATATTATTATTTACTGCTCTCAGCACATGCAGACCACATCTCAAGGCTGCACGTCATCCATTAGGCTGGAAGGTCATCATGAACAAACAATCTGAAAAACTCTGAGAAAAAACTGTTTTCCCATAGCCCTAACTTCCTATATACCTAACAGTAATTTTAATTGAAAATTGGATTATGACAGCATACAGGTTTCAGGTAGGCATCATTATAAAATGGTATCTGTAGCTACTACATTGTATTTAGCACTAAAAATCCAATTCCATCCTTAACCATACAATTGGCACATTTTATCCTATTTATCAATCCCTATATGTATTTCATATGAGTGAAATTATACTTCTAGATTTTTTGCCTTTTATTTCTTTTTTATTTTATTTATCTTATTTTATCTTTAATTTTATTTTATCTTTTATTTTATTTATCTTATTTTATTTATTTTTCAGTCCCAGATATAAGTCTTCTGTCTATCCACAGAGAGTAAATGACTAGTTTGTCCATGAACCTTGATAGAATTTGATTTGATCCTCACAAGATAATTAATTATTTTGACAATGTACCAGGTACTGTCCCAGCTGTTAGAGATAATGTAGGACAAAACACAAAAACCCCTGCTCTTTTTAAAAGCTAACCCTTGAAAGCTGACTATAGAACTGAAACCTCTAAAAGGTGTGAGGGAGGGTAAAAACTAAGAAGAAAGGGGTACAGTGGACTCCTGTGGAGGACAATGAGTAGGACTTGGTGGCAGGTACATATGGTGATAATAACAGATGGGGCAACAACCCTATACTTCCAAAATGCCAACATAATGTAAGTCAATATACCTCCATTAAAAAAAATCTCTGCCCTTATGAATTTACAAGCTTGTGGGGAAACTTCATTCATTCAACAAGCAATCACTAATCTTCTAATATTGAAGTATGATGACCAAGTGAAAGCATGATAATCTATAAAATGAGCTGAAGAAATATAGCTTAGGGGTCTATATAAACAACCCATGACTTACTCAGTTTTTTTGTATGCAGCCCAGTTTCTCCTTGAATCTTCTGTCTTTGCATGTCAGGCCATGTACTACCACCAATGATAGCCCACCTGGAACATATAAAGTGTATATAAACCCTTAACTCCCTGTTAGAAGTATACTCTGCTGAGTCAGTACCGGTATTATTAACCTGCTTCTTAACACCCCTGGTGTCCTCATTCCCTGATTACCTGCTTTCAATATGACTCAGGTTGTAAGCCATGCACACATTGACTTTGCCTTGGCTTCATAATCTAGTGGAAGAAATAAGATCTGTACTCTTCCATCCCCTTCTACACAGAGTACAGAAGAGGGCTTGCTCAGTTTGAGTGGCTCAAAAAAGGTTTCTTGGAGAAGGTGACATGTAGTATGAAACTGGAAGAATGAGCTATTAAGGGAGGAAGCCAGTCCAGGCTACGATGCAACAGAGCCTCATTGGTTTATGAGGATATCAACAGATATTGTTGAATGAATGGAAAAACTTCTCCAGGGGGACACAGACTTCATGACACCTGTTCTGGGAATTCCAAATCCTTCCCAGTGGTTGGAGCTGAAAGTGCAAGGATAAGGGGCCAGAAGAACAAGCAAGGGTCAGACATGAGGGCCTCTTGACTTGGGAGCTGTGTCCTGAGGACATTTGGAAAATCAGTGGATCGTTTTAAACAATATGACTAGGTCTGCTTGAGTTTGATTCTTTTCTTACCAAAAGTATATTTTAAAAGTTGCACACATGATGTATATTAATTTTAGATCACTCTTTAGGGACTTTCTGTGGGGGCAATGATTTAATTCTACTATTTCTGTAACTGGTACATTGCACATTTCTTTTTGCATCACAGTGAAAGAATGTTTCTCTCACATTGGCCCTGACACAGAGAGGCTTTTGGTAAAGAATTGCTGTTGGTGTAATTCCTTGGACACTGGCAAGGTGCAGTCAGCTTAGGCAGCCATCTCTGACCCAAATGTGCCACCCAAGGAAGCACAGCTTTACTAATGAACTGGGTACATTTAACAATTCTTACTGTTACATCATCACCACTAAATTTTTTATTTTTTATTTTTTTGACACAAAAATTTAATTTTTATTTCAAAGCTAAATCTTCTTAGCTCAGAACTTTCATGAAGAGACCTCCGAACTAGTAAACTACTACTGAAGAATTGTTGTATTTAATTTTAGTCACATGATACACTTAAAATAAGATTAATATGGCAGTATTAATTTTGTCTAGTATTTGAAGTGACTATTTCAATTACATTTTACAGACTTTTGATCCCCAAGTTCAATCAAAACATTTGTTTACAAACTTTTTATAATTACAATATTCATTTCTATAAATTAGATGAATACACATAGTAAGTCAAATCATTCTATTAATAGCAGAACAAAAAAAGGTAATTATCAGTCGGACTCACTACTACCTAAATGTTATATCTATTCTGCAACACTATCTTTCACTTATTTTTTTCCACTTTGCAGTCCTTTTTATTATAACTATAACAACCTTACAAATATAACATTCTTTTTTTTTCATTTTATTGATTTGTCACATTTGTGCATTAATTGATCCCTCTTCCTCCCCCCTCCAGTCACTTCATCTCCCATTTTTCTGTGATTTGTTGGTTGGTTAAGTCGATGTTCAGCTGGTTGTTTGGCCCGTTGTTCTCTTCTGATATCTGGTAAATTTTTTTTTGCATATATATGTATATTTATATTTATATTACATTAGTCCATTATTGTGTACCCTGGAGCTTTCCCACTTAACAAACATTTGTTAACCATCCTGATCTTTTGTCCTCTTCACCTCTCCTACCTTCTTCCTCCTCCTCTTCTCTCGCTCCATGGTTCAGTCCCATTGGTTGTTTTCATTTTTCTTATTTGTTTGTTTGTTTTTCCCTATATCCATCATATAAGTGAGACCATCCTGTACTTCTCTTTTTCTTTTTGACTTACTTCTGCTAATCTGAGTCTTTCTAGTTCCGTCTAGGTTGCTGCAAATGACACGTGTTTTTCCTCCTTGATGGATGCGTAGTATTTCATTGTGTATATGTACCACATTTTTTGTTAGCCAATCATCTGTTTTGGGGCATTTGGTTTGTTTCCAATTCTTGGCAATTGTAAACAGGGCTGCAATGAACATGCATGTACATGTGTCCTTTTGAATTAATGTTTTCATGTCCTCTGGGTAGATTCCTAGTAGTGGGATTGCTGGGTCGAATGGTAAGTCCACTTTCAATTGTTTGAGGGTCCTCCACACAGTCTTCCATAGTGGCTGGACCAGTTTGCACTCCCACCAGCAGTGTAAGAGAGTTCCTTTCTCTCCACATCCACGCCAACATTTGTTGTTGTCTGTTTTATTTATATGGGCCATTCTTACTGGTGTAAGATGGTATCTCAGTGTGGTTTTAATTTGCATTTCCCTGATTATTAGTGATGTGGAGCATTTTTTCATATGCCTATTAGCCATCTGTATCTCCTCTTTGGTGAAGTGTCTTTGCCACTAAATTTTTTAAAACTCAGTTTTAAAGAACATTTGTTATGAGAAATTAAAGCATCAATGGAGGCAAAAATAGAATAATATAACAAATACTTTTTTCTCATTTTTATAATTAGCAATTCACAACCAGTCTTGCCTTACTTATGTCTTTTCCTCTCCCCATCATTGTAGTGTTTTTAAAGTAAGTCATGAATATTACATCTTTTCATAGGTGTCTCTAGAAGAGAAGAGCTTTAAAAAAGCATAATCACAATTATTACATCTAGCAAAGAATTATTCTTTCTTATCAAATCTACAGTCAGTGTCCAGATTCCAATTGCTGCATTATTTTTAAAAGTTGGCTTATTGGATCATGATTTTAACAAGGTTCATGCTTATATTGGGTTGTTTCCTGGGTCTCTACTTAATAGGTGTTCTCTTTTACTTCTTACTTGGACTGTTATTTAAATACAGGCTCCTAAACAGAATGAATAAGTAGAAATAGCATTTCAAGATTGCCATTTTCCTTCCTACTCACCTTTATTATATTTATTTTAAATCTCTGATAATATTTTAGGTAAAGAACTGCACCTCATTATTGCAAACATACTGCTTTCCTTCATAGGACATTACATTTTTCATTAATAATAATGTAGGTTTCTAAATACCAATGAAAAAGTTAATCATGAAGTCAATTAATGGCACCTAAATTTTGGAAAATTTTAGAGATATTTTACTTCCACTTCTTAAGTCTTTGTTACCTTTCTCATAGGTCACCAGAATCCTTTGCCTTTAACAGTTGATGTATTATTTTATTACAGATTCTGCAAGGTCTTGTCTGATTTCCACCAATAAATCGCCCATAAATTAAAAATTTTTAAAAAATTTTCTAATTTTCATACATTGTTCATATTTGTATAGTTATTATTCTCCTTAGGTATGGCCCTCCCATAAATTTTGAAAGAGTCAGTGATAGCTTTCTTGCAAAAAGGGTTTATGGTGGCTCATACAACAAAAGAGGGGTGGCAACTGCCTGTGTTGCTTTGAGAGTGGTGTGTGTGTGTGTTTGTGCAGGGGGTGGGTATCCTAATCTTATAGGGTTGGTTACAGGGCAGGAGAGCAGGGAGTAGCCTAGATTATGGTGCCTAAATGACATTCCCCAGTGAAATGTTCAAGAAAATGTCAGGCTAACGTAAAACATAATAGCTAACTGAAGACATGGCTTAAAAAGTAGAATATCCCAAGAGCTGATAATGGTTGGAGGGCCGACTGACTTGACCTGTGGACCCTAGATAATGGTGGTCATAAGGATGACACATCTGACCTGTGGATCCCAGATACCTGCCTAGGAATTTTCCATTTTGTCTTTGGTACTTCTCCCCCTTCTCTCTGCTTCCTGCTTGCTTTAAGATACATGACTCCCCACCTCCACGATCCCCCCAAAAAACTATTAGTAATGTTATCGAAATTTGTCAGATGCTCAGATTTTTGCAGAACTCATCTCCTCTGAGCCTGTTAGCATGAAGAAAAGCATTTCTCTCCATCCTCCTCTTTGTGCCATCTTGGTTGCCTGCTGGTATTTAATTCTGCTATTACAAAGAACCAGGTTATCTTGGATCCAAATCTAGGGTTGTATATGTACAAGATGAGACTGGGACATCTTGATAAGCCAATAACTAAGTTATCAGAGATCAGTGGGTTGTAGCAAAAGAACTCAAGAGTCAACAGGGAAGGATTCAATTGGCCGAGAGGGATAATTTATATATTAAAAAAGTGGCAATTAAATTTGATTGAAATACATAGACTATATAAAAGCCTATTGAGTTCAAAAGGGGAGAGAAGGAGCACCAAAGCAAACTCACTCATTGGATACCATTAGCAGCAACTAGGTCACAATCCTTAATGAAAATTATTCAATTACAGGGAATAATTAAGCATTTCCTGACTTTCCAATATAATCTGCTTTTTAGTGATCAAATAGCCTTAGTTGATGAGGAAAAATTCTTTTTTTTTTTTTTTTTACAGGTAATTCCCCACTAATAACTGTGGGAGGGCTCAGAATTAGAAAATTTACTATTTTGTGACTAGAAAAATCACCACTTTGCAACCCTAATGATAAAATAGATTAAGATAAAGAACAATGAAGGATGAAAACATTACATGAAAGACTTGTGAAGACACCTAAGCAAATCGTCACATCACTAAACCTTATTCCCACAAATGGAAACAAATGTGGCCAGGACCCAGAAACAAAGGAAGGACACAGCTTTTGATAAAGGAAAAGGGAGAAGGATTGAGTTAACAGAGGTCCAAGTTATTGTGCGTCTGAAGAATGGTCAGGCCCAGAGGAGCCAAGCCCACAAGACATCCTGGAATAAGTTCTGCAGGGGAGTTCTCTTGGATATCCGAGATGAAAAATTCGAAGTAAGCATCTAAATTCATGATGTCTGTGTTTTAAGTAAATGGTTAACAGGGCTGTCCCACACGGATGCATTTCCCTAAACAAATAACATTTGGGTGGAATTATTAAAGACTGGCATTTGAGACTTAAAAAAAAAAATAAAGACTTGTGAAGAGCTTTACAATGGAGAGAGTTAGCTGACACCACCTGAACCCACTTAGCAAACTTAACAGTAAGAGTGGGTCAGTCACACAGGGCTTTGAGGCTAACTATAGGGACAAACTTTCATTAATACACTTGCTAAGGTTTCCACAGATGGGAACAGAATCTCTGGTTCAGAGATGCCTTCTGTGCAAGCTAAGCACCCTTCCATTTTATGCGGATAGGAAAGCTACAGAGACCAGCAGTGGCCCCATGACAAACCGGACCAACTGTCTGCCATTGCCTACCCCCATCAAGAAACTTTTCACATGAATATCAGCTGGGAGAAATGCTCCCAACGCCAGTGACCAGAACTACAAAGCAAAGAAGGAACAAAATGTGACAGAATCTGGGTTGGAACTGGCAACTAGTAAGAAGGAGAAGGCACTGAAAGGATACAAACATGCATGAACTGGCTACCTGCAACAAAGATACACCTGGAAAACTGAGCACAGGTCGATGTATCCCAGGAAAACACGTCTACACCTAGCATAAGAACATTACTCCAGGAAAGAAGAGGAAGAATCCAATGGACTAAAAACTGACCAATAGCTGGTAGTGAAAGAAGAGATGGAGTGACTAGAGAAGAGATGGAGTGACGGGGTGGAGGGTGAAGGGTGTGTGTGTGTGGGGAGGACAACGGAAAGGGAGGGGGAAGAACACCCTCCCCAAATAAATAAATTAGAACTGCAAAAAAAAAAAAAAAAAAAAAGAGTGGGTCAGCCAGATTGAATGTGTTGATGAGATAACCCTCTAATGGAAGAAAAAAAAGCCTGAATCTTTAAGGCACAGGACTAAAGCTTACATAAAATATGAAGGTAGAGACTCAGGTTTAAGAGATATTGTAAGATTATAAATGGATAATTCCAGGATATGGGATTGTCTATAGAACAACTGAAATAGTTTAATCAACAAGTCAATGGTATGAAAAAAAGGGTGGGGCATGGTGGAGAGATTGTTTTAGATTTTAGAAGACTCAAGACATTATCAACAATGCAATATGTGAATCCCTTGGATTTTGATTCTAATGAAACTGTAACAGAGACACCTCCATAAAAGGGCCCTATTCTCCACCCCCATTTTATAAGCTGCCCACCTGGGACCAGCTCCTGGGAACTATGGGTGGTGCTGAGCTGAATCTATAGAACAAGGGAAACAGATGGGCTCTAGAGAGGCACATGGGAAAGAAGGGCAAGCTTGTGTCTCACTTCAGACTAGCACCATGGACTTAGGGGAGATGGACGGAGACACTTGAAAGAGACCTGTAGGTAAGAGACATATGGGGAGGCTGACAACAGCAGTCTTTACCTTGACTTGTCCCTTGATTTTTCTCCCTTTATCTCAGCCTTTTCTGACCCCTTCTGGCCCTTTTCAGTGGTTCCCACTAGAAATTGCCTTAGACTTGTGGCAAGCTTTTGGGTCTCAGTGATTCTGCTTCTGGGCCACCCTACTTGACTGGGAACTTATCCATAAGAGTGTTTAATTCAGATTATCCTTTCTTCTCTCTCTCTCTCTCTCTCTCGGCACACAATTTTATTAAATCTTTCACAGTAAAGGCTTCCTTTGTCTTTGTGGGTACACATGACCAGACTGCTTTAGAATATGCAAATTTGGGGGTTTCAGGGTACCTAGCTACCTTTTAAAAACACACTTGCTTAGGTGGTAGGGAAATATGAAAGTGGTCTAAGAATTGTGTGATACCAAGGAATTATTATTTTTGTCAGATATGTTCCTGATGGTGTTGTTAGATAAGAAAATATTCATATGGTTAGAGTTGCATAATGAAGTACTTGCAAAGAAAGAACAAGGTCTAGGATTTACTTTAAAATACTTCCATTGGAACAAAGGCTCTGGATGTAATCATCACCTGGGTAGGACCCAAATCAGAACTATGAGAAAAAAACAGTCACAGAAATGATTTCAGACTAACCTACAATGAAGAGCTTCACCCACAATATTCTGAGGGATAAAGAACCAAACCTCTGACTCAGAGATGCCACCAATGTGAGCAAAGCCCCTTCCTTTCACATTGGGAGAGGAAAGCTGAAGAGAGGGTCTGTGGCCTCATGACAGAGCTATAAACCACAAGAGCAGAGAGGAGCTGAACAAACCTTCTGGAGTCTGGAGTTCCCACTGGGGAACTCCTTTGATGCCCCTGACTGAGAGTTGGGATCCCAATGCCAGAGGCCAGAACTATAAGGCGTGGAGGCAGCACCATGGGACAGACACCAGAATGAGGGAGGCAGCCAGAGTGAGGAGGCATGAATCCCAATGATCATAGGGGTCTGGAGAAAAGAGGACTGTCACCTTGGCCATAGGAAATGCCACAATAAAGGAACCTGGAGAACAATGCCACACACCTGCCCTACAAGAGGTCCCAGATGAACTTGACCTGGCTACTCACCTCAAAGTTACCCTTAGAAATTTAGATAGCATGGACTAACAAGTCACAGGAGTTCAGATCCTCACCCAGGAAAAATACACTTATCAGATAAGGAAGAGACCAATGGGCCAAACACTGACCAATCAACCTATAACTTTATTGACCAACAATTCACAAAGAGAGGGGAGTTGGAGTAACCAGAGGAGGGACATGGGGAGAAAGTGGGAAGAGAGAGGGCTGTACATCAATAATTACACAAATATGACTGAGGTTGTAAGAAAATAATAAAAAAATAATAAAAATTAAATTAAAAAATAAAAATACCTCCATAGAAAAAGGAGATAGATGAAGCACATGTGGCAAAATGGAATAATTGCTGCATTTGGGTGATTGATATTTTTATACTATTCTCCTCTGGAGCAAATGGAGTAAATAAATGGGGAAAGTTATTGCAAAAATATTTTTTTGCTATTCTCGAGTTGTCTGCATACGCTGTTCTAGAAAAAGCACACCTGGTGTCAGTTATCACACCTTGGATGATGTGCTTACACCTTGGATGATGCAATATGGTGGAAGGAATGGCTAATGATTCTTTCTCACATCTCCTTTTTGCTAACACCTGAAGTGGTACCTCAGCAAATCCAATCAGGGCACAGGACAGTTTGCAATATTCTTTTGCATTCAGAAAAATACTAATCATAGTCAATTGCTGATTCACTGGGGAGTAATTTTTAGCCCTGTAAGTAGAACTCAAGATTTAAATAGAATGTGGAAGAATTTAATAAGCATGTTGATTCTATACAGATCACGCCTTATCCCACCTCTCCCAACACTCTCTCTCTGCCTGCCCTGTTTGAGTAAGGATTCTGGGTAAAGGAAAAAGAAACTTAATTTCCTTTTTCTTTTGTAGGATGAAGGATTAAAAAAGTCTGGGATACAAATACAACCATTTGTGTGACCACCACTTTTCAAAACACAGGACATATATATGTCTCCAGCAGATCACAACTTCTTGCCATACAACTCCAGATAGCTCCATGTTGATGAAATCATACCCACTCGAATGGTTCTGAACATTTCATTATAAAGATTTGCCTAGCTATTTTTCATTTCTACAGCAGGACAAAGAGGAAGGAAAAAAACCTTGCATAGAAAACTTAAGGCCTTTGATTAAACTGGACTTAAAGAAGACCTTCATGTGGGGATTATTGAAATTTATAGTAATAACTTAGAAAAATTAAGGTGTTTTTCTTAAAATTTTTTCAGAAGTAGATTCTTACTGTCTGAAATACTCTAGAACTAATGAGATTGGCTACTATCTTTTGGCCTATGTTAGAGCAGCTGGAATTCCTACCTACCCAGAACCTTTTTCCTTGTGCTTAGAATAGATCTTTTGGAGAAAACGTTCTTTTTTTAATTTTATTTTTTAGATATGAACCGTTATCCTGATTATTTGTGCTCATCCCTTCCCTGATTTTGCTCTCCAACCTCCCTCGTATGCTTTGGTTCTGTTACCAGTTTGTTAGTTTTAACTTAGAAAAAAGTTCTTTTTCATTGCATTTGATAAAGTGGTTGACTATCAGGCTTGGGTTTCTGTTGACTGTAATGTCCTTAAGCCAACAAAATAGAAAAAGTCTAGAGATTTTGGGATAGAAATTTCTCCAATTACTTGAGACTTTGGTTTTAAACTGTACCCAAGGAAAATTCACCTCTGAGTAATTTCATTTCATTTTTAAAATTTTAAATTATTTATTTTATTTCACTTCATTGTCTACCCTGAGATTCTCCCAACACCTGTCGCCCATGAACCATCATCTTAATCTTTTGGGTCCACCCCACCCCTGATAGGTCCCCCTGCCCTCTCTTGATCCATTTTTCAGTTCTGCTGACAGTTTTAAATTAATCTTGTTCATTTGTTTGTGTGTTTTCCCTATAGCCCACATATAAGTGAAACATTCAGAATTTCATTTTTCTTTCTAGCTTATTTACACTAACATGATTCCTTCTAGCTCCTTCCATGTTGCTGCGAATGACGTTAAGTTTGGTTTTTTTTGGATTGATGAATAATATTCCATTATGTACATATACCACAACTTTCTGATCCATTTGTTTATTTTGGGGCATTTGGGTTGTTTCCATATCCTGGCTATTGTAAACAGGGCTGCAATATACATCCGAGTACAGGTATCATTTTGAATTAGTGTTTCTGCATCTTTTGGGTAGATTCCCAGAAGTGAGATTGCTAGATCATACGGTAGTTCCATTTTCAGTAGTTTGCGGGTCCTTCACACAGCTTTCCATAGTGCCTGCATCTCTTTGCATTCCACCAGCAGTATAAAAACATTCCTTTTTCTCTACATCACATCACAGCATTTGTTGTTCCCTGAATTTTTGATATGGGCCTACTTACTAGTGTGAGATGGTGTCTCATTGTGGCTTTGATTTTTATCTCCCTGTTATTAGTGATGATGAGCATTTTTTCATAAGCCTTTGGTCATTTGTATTTCTTCTTTGAAGAAGTGTGTTTTTAGTCACCTTGGAGTAATTTTAATCTGAACAACGATAAGTTATCTTTTTATTCTTTTGTTAGTTTCAATTGAGGTAGGTCATTTTCAGGGAAAATCTAACTAAGGGATTTCAGGGAAACTCTAAGATTAGCTGGCAAGAGAGACTCTTCATTCAGTTAGCATTTATTAAGCTATTGTAGTCTCTGACACCCTGGAGATACAGAAACAATCTCTTTTTTTTATTTAGTACTTAGTATGTTCTAAATGCTGTTATAAACATTTTACATATATGAACTTACTTAAGTCTTACAACCTTTGTGTGTCTTTTTCCCAACTCCTTGTTACATAGGATAAACTTCAGACATAGGATAAATATCAGCACAGAGAGGTTCAAGAAATTGCTCAGTTTACACCCAGTTCAGAGGTAGAAGACCTGGGATTTAAATTTAGATAGCTTGACTTTTAATCACCTCATTTTATGGCTTTGTTTCGCCTGAGGGTTGGTGTGGAATTTATGCTGGAAAATAATCAATAAACACAGCTGCTGTTCATTGATGCTTACTGCATGCCCACCTTTGTGCTAGGGGTACTTCTGCCTGAACATGTGAAATCTCTTCCAGGGTTTACTGCAACAAAGATTATGCATAATCCAAGAAACTGAGCCTCTGAGAGTGTATGTGACTTGTCTGGATAACACAGTTAACAAAAAAAGACTGACTTTGCAGACAGTCACGTCTATCTTCTCTGAAACCTTTACTCCATCTGGCATGTTTCTCTTGAGGACTTTACCTTCTAGCTTTTCCTCTAGAGGTGTGGTATGTCTGGGAAACTTGTAACTGACTGTTAGGGCTGGGAAGATGAGTCAGCCTGAGAGTCCTCCAACGGGAGAGTTATTTTGTTTAAAGCAGTGTGCTAGACCTTGTAACCTGATTCTCCCAAGAACGCATCTGAAGCAGCAGAGATTAAGGAATGCCGGTGTCCCTTTGGGAGAATAAAAAGGATGATATCATTTCTTTATTTTTGTGGCAGTCATTAAAATATCATAGGAGAAAAAAGTTGCTTCTATTCTGCTTCCACCCTTCAGGTCAGACTGTAAGAAGGTTCTTGGATAAAGTATGTGTCCAATATCCCAAGGAGAAAGTGTACATTTAACTAGAAAACCAGGGCCTAGAAGGCAGTATTGGAGCAGGAAGATTTTCTATAATCCATAACAGGCATTCTTGTCTGACAAAACCACAGCCTCACAGGAATTCTTAATGTACCTCTACATGACCAACTCAGAATTAACTCTTCATTCCTTCTGGAAAATTTATCAATCAGGGCACATTTCTATGCTTCTGCAGCCAAACATTTATACATGTTTACCAAGATTTGTATATAAATTAATTTATTAAATCCTTATAACAATAGCATTTTCCAAATAAGAAAAATGTGTCCTAAGGAAGTTAAATAACTCAGCACCAGTTAAGTTAGATGCTTACTGGAAGTCAGTGGTGTTTGCCAACAAATTAATTTTTGCCAGTCACACATAGTATACTTTAATGAAATAATGTGTAAGCCTGTGAAATAAGAGTATAAAATTAAATTGAGCTATACTGTCTATGAGAACTAAGTTGAATGTTTTAGAAAGACTAGATGACAGTGAGTTTCTTAAATGATACTAGTAAGTTAGGGATGAGCAAGATCATGTCCTACCTCTATGACTGTTTCTGTTGCTGCTAATCAGAGGGCTTTTTCTCATACTTTCCTCCTTCAGATGTATTCTCCAAGAGCCAGTTCAACTGTGACATTCCCTGAGAAGCCTTCTCTGATAGTCTGATCTTTCACTAGTTCTACTATTCATTAGTGGCCAGTTGCTTAATCTTTCTGAGACTTGGCACCTATGTCTAGGAAGTAGAAATAATAATATCCACATGGCAGGATTGTTGTAGAAGTTAAGTGAGATAATGCTGTAAGGTTATCTGCCTCATAATATATACTCAACCAATGAAGTAATTATGTTGAGCTTGGTCTACCCTAGGGGCTATGGGAACAAATGAATGAGAAAATCCCTGTCCCAAGAATCCACAAGCTAGCACATGACTGCTTTTGACTTCTTTTGCCCTGTAGTGAGCTGGAGCAGATTTTCACAAATGTAAATAGAAACTTCCCTGGATATTTTTAGGCGATGACACAATTATGTCATACAAGTTCTCAGCATTTGAATAATTCATGCTGAAGACTTGCAGTATATTGACAGAGCCTTTCCAATTACAGCTTTTTTTTTTTTTTTTTTGAGGCTAGGTCTTGCTTTGTTGCCTGGGGTAGTCCTGATCCCATGGAGTCAGGCAATCCCCAGCTGCCCCCATGCCCAGCTGGGTTTACAGATGCCTGCCCCCATGACCAGGTCTCGCTATGTTGCCTGGGGTAGTCTCAAATCTGTGAATTCAAGTGATCTCAGACCTCTTATCTCCCAGTACTTGGATTACAGGCCCATGCCACCACACTCAGCTTCAATTACAACTCTCATGCCTAGTCACAAAATGATTTGTCCTGAAACTTGAAAGAGGCCATAGGAATATGACTTTGAGAGGAATAGTTTCTCATTCATGAAGGCCCCAAGTCTCTTTTTTTCCATTTATTTATTTAATTTTTAAAAATTTTAAAAATTAATTAATTTTGTGGGAAGAAAACAAATTACAGATAGGTAATTGTAATATGTATACATTGTATATATAATATGTATATGTATATTGTATGTATATATACACATATAATATGTATATTATATATAATATGTATAATATGTATATATTGTATAATTGTAATATGTATATATTATAATACCATAATTACAAAATTATAAACCATGCAAAATAATATATTATTTACTCATATGTATGATTTAAAAGTTTCAAATACAACAGGAATGATAAACATCAGATCCAGTGTTCTGATTATTATTTCTGGGACTGTATAATGGGGAATAGGATAGAAGAGATGTCCACAGAGAATGTCAACTCTCTCTGTGATGACTGATTTTTTAAAAAAATTAATTTAATTAAAAAATTTTGCATATATATGTGTATTCTTATATATATTACATTATTGTGTACCCTGGGATTTTCCCGCCTCCCTAACACCCATCAACCATCCTGCTCTTTTGTGCCCTTCACCTCCCCTGCCTTCTTCCCCCTCCTTCTCTCTCGCTCTATCATTCAGTCCCATTGGTTGTTCAAGTCTTGATGCTACCATTCACTGGAGGTTCGATCTCAAGAACTTACATAATGACTCTGAGTATCCATTTCCTCATCTGAAAAATAAGGTAGTAATTCTCATTTCATAGGAGTGTAATAAGAAGCAGATAAAATGAAGTGGCAAATGTCTAGCACAGTACTTATAATGAACACCTAGTAAATGTTGGTGACTATGGGTAAGTAGGAATAGCGAGGGCACACATCTAACCTATACACTAAGAAATTGCAAGCAGGTCTGTCTCGATGCTTTCTTTGTGCCATTATCACAAAGATTACAGCTCACCTAACCCATTGATCTGACCCTGTACACAATATTTTCTTACTCTTTCAGTAGAAATGAATAATGATGAAATTCTTATTCCATTATTTACTTGCAGTATTCTTTTGAGTGAGGTAATTAGTCTCTGGGAACCTCAGTTTCTTTGTTGATAACATGCAGATACACATGCCTACCTTGCAAGAATGATGAAAGGAACAGAAATAATAAATAAAAAGTGTCCAAGACAGTGCTGACATGTAATTGGAACTCGGGTGCCCAATGAACTTAGACTAATAATCACATAGTAGGTCCCCTTTATTCTGAACTAGATGTTGATCAGTTAAGCAAGGTAGTTGATTAAACTAGGGAATTTTAAAAAAGAAAAAAGCTGTAACTGTCCCTTTCACCACCATGACCTACCAGTACCACTGAGAGCACTGAGCCTGTTAATTTCATCTTTAATGGTAGCTTCTATCCCCACTTTAGACCTGTACTTTTTTTTTTTTGAGACTAGGTCTCATTATTTTTGCCCATGGAACTGCAGGCTCATGTTGCCAGGGGTACCACAGACTCAAGCAATCCCCAGCCTCAGCTTCCCAGGTAGCTGGGATTACAGGCGCGCACCACCACGTCCAGCTATTTTTTTTGGGGACTAGGTCTCGCTACGGCCCCAAGGCGGGACTCGAATCGTGATCCCTAGCCCTGGCCGCTTCATAGGCTGGAGCTTACAGGCACAAGCCACCGTGCCCGGCCCAGACCTGTACTTTTAGACATGTCCTTAGAAATATTGTTCCAGACAGAAAGTTTTATTTGCAGGCTTGCAGGTCTTTCTGCTTACAGAGACCGATAAATGACCACAGGCTGAGGTAGGAGGAGAAGCATGGGACTGGTACCCCACCAGGGACCACAGAAGAGGAAGATGTGGAGAAATCTGAAAAGGAAGAAGGGGTATGGAGGAGTGAAGTGGGAAGGAACCTTGAAGTAGGAACTTCTTGGGTACCCAGCTGCCCCTAGTGCCACTGTCTGGAGTGGAGCATCCACTGCCTGTGGAATTAAACTACCCCCCTGAGCATCTGATTTGAAGTGATCTACTTTGCCCTAGAGGCTTTTGCAAGCTTTCCTGCCCATCTGATCCTCACGTGTTAGCAACATTAACTCTTAGACACTCCCAAACATAAGGTAAAGGGATATGACCTCTTGGATGGGGTTGTGGTACCCAGGAGTGAAATCCTTAGCACCTTTTCAAAGTGAAACTGGGCAAAACCATGTTGCCTCCATGTTGAGACAGTGGTCGAACACCCCCCCCACCACCACCATTATACATTCTACAATGACAAACTCCATGAATTTAGGGCTCTGTCTTTTTAAGTTCCATTGGGGACTCCCCCACTCTGACCTGGGACCATGTAGTCAACACAAAATCCACTTGTTAAAAATGATGCTCATATTTTAATCAAAATGCACACTTCTGATTTAGTTGTTCCTGTAATTTATAATTAGATCTTGTTGTCAAGGAAAAAAAGTCCACAAAACTTGAAGGCAGCTGTGCTGCAGTGCTGTTCAGATCTGTGACTGACCCAGTTTTAAAAATTAAAAATGTGGTGTTGGTACTTGTCACATCTTTGTGTCTTGCTCACACCTCTTATAAGATCAGTGTTAAGAAGTGTTTTCTAACCTGTGAATAAAGGAAGGACCCTGTGGCCTGCACTGAATAACCCTCAGGCAAACCTCCAGAGGCACAGCTCTTGCTGAGATTTACCTTCACAGGCTGAAAAGAAGATAGTAAAATAGACCCTCTGAAGGGTAACCCTCGAAAGTGATGGATCTGAGAGGCAAATAATTATGGAGGTTATTTATGCTGGTCTTCTCAATACTCACTGCTTTTGTCAGCACTATCCTCATATTAGAAGTGCACTATTGAGCTGTAACCTTAATTATCAATCCTCCCCTCCCATCCCTGTGTGCACAGGGTCAGCTTGCTAGGATCTAGCCCCTGTCTTGCAAGAAAACAAGGCCTGTAGCTTATTCGAAAGATATGGGGTGAATGCCTCTGGGGTTTTTGTTGTTGTTATTTTGTTTTGATTTTGGGTTTTAGAACGTCTAAATAAAATGGCTGGTGGTTCTCTGCCTGCTCATGTGAAAAGGAAGTTTTCAGGCTCAGCCACCCCTTTGCACTGCTCACAAAGCCACAGTCAATGCTCCTCTCATTCTCAAACATGTGTAAACCATCAAAGAGAATCAGGCATTTAAGTGAAACACAAAGGGTGAGATCAACTAACTGGTAAAATGATAAAATGGAGGAGGCAGAATAACTCAGGGAAAAGTCCAAAAACTAAACAAGTGAACTTAAAAAAGAATCACTTAGTAGCCTCCTAGAAGATGATGCACCCACAAAATAAGAACAGGTTGTTATAAATATGGAAAAGTTCAAACAGCAAGAAATGCCTTTCTCCAAGTTGGCAACAATCTTAACAGTTTATGAAATATTACCAATAATGTTGTGTGAAGCAGAAAGAAACCTTTCTAAACTATCAACTACAAAGGATGAATTTTGATCAACCAATGAGAAGAGACTGGATTTTCTTTCTCTTCTCGCTGTTAGTTTAAATAAATTGAGGCCAGCAAAAATTAAGTGAGTGATTAAGAATGAAAACTGATGACTAGGGGCTGGCTCCAGATTGCTCTGAGAAAACTGAATTTTGTACAATCTGCAAAGAAAACATTTTCAACAAATAGGTAGGTGTCCTGTTAAATATCTATTTTATGTTGTCTGTGTGCTGAGGAAAAGAAATGTTGTTAAACTTTACCCTGTATGTTTAAAATCTTATCTCCCCAGAACTGGGAGTTTTATTTGCTAGGAGTCAACTTCTTTGTTGTTATCGAGGCAGCTTCTTCTCAAGGCCAGTCCAGCTGTGCCTTGGCTCTCTGACTTGCGCCCCTTAAATGAGTAGGAGGGGGTACTCTTTCAGTGTTGATTTTAGTTTATACTTCTATTGAAGGTGATAGCACAAAATCATTGTTCTGTGAAGACATTATCAAAGAGCAAGTGATAAAGTCATGGAGAAAAATTACATAGAGATGTGCCACACAGTTAACTAACAATAATCACTCTACCTCTCTCTGCCTACTTGTGTTTTAAAACATGTAGTTTGTTAATATTTTTTTTCTCAAAATGAACATTTAGTGAGGTAGAATTTTGTGTCCCTATTTTTAGTGATCTTTATCTTGAAGAAGACCTTCAAGTTGTCTAAATATAGGCCCCAGAAAACCTGGTTGTGTCCCTAACCAGCAGCTACACTGCTTGGAGTTACAGAAGGTAGCAAACACATTGTGAAAGGATTTATAGAAAATAGATTTTTAATTTGTCTGGCTTTCAAATGCATGGCTCTCACTATCTGTTGTTTCTCATTACCCATACAGATGGTAAAAGCATGAAAACATAGACTAGAAGATACAGACTTGATTTGTGAGAATAGCTACCTTTCAGTAGGGGGTACTCTATTTTACAATGTTATTTTCTAAAGCAAAAAAGAAAAACTGTTAGCATATGTGTGTGTGTGTGTGTGTGTATGTGTGTATTTTGCTGATAGACACATAGATGTTAGCTGATCCTCAGTGATTTTTTTCTCTTTTTAATTTCAACCGTACAGTTGTAAAGGCAGACTTCCTCAGAATTTGGATGGCATAATCGGTAGTCTTCAGTGTCCTGTGTTTCCTACTGCAAATCTTATACCAGTCAGATGCCTTCTTTTCCTCTCTTCTGCATGTGATCCTACTCTTTCACAACAGTCTGATTGTGGACCCTGATCCCTCTCATTGTTTGAAAAAAGAAAAAAGGCTCACAATGGAGTCTTTCACTATAGTGGCAGCAAGATTTAATATTTAACCTGCCAGAACCTCTCCTCTTTTATGGAGATTCCTCTGTTACACAATAACCAATCTGGAATTTTCAGTCAGCATTGGTGAGGTAATCTGTTTTAGATTCCCCCAACCTTCCTTGATGGATGGTGGCTATGCCTGAAGTAATCTTTCTTTTTCTAATTACCTTGTTTTATCCTCTTTCTCTTAAAATTTTCATTTTCTACAAACTTCTTGTAGTGCCTTTTTACTTGCTAAATGGGATGCTGCCCCATTCCTGAATCATTTACTATGAATTAGATCTTTAAAATTAGCTCAGTTATAGCTGAGCATGGTGGTGCTCACCTGTAATCCCAGCTACCTGGGAGGCTAAGGCTAGAGATCACTTGAGCCTGTGAGTTCGAGACAACCCTGGCAACATAGCAAGACCTAGTCTTTAAATAATTAAATAAATTAATTAATAAATAATAAAACTAGCTCAGTTGGATATGTATCACTTAAGGTCAAGCTAGGTTTTTGTGAATTTTTCTACTTGAAGACTCATATCCTTCTGCTCCAGATAATTCCTTTCTATTTTATTTTCTGTCAATTTTTTCCTTGCCATTTATGTTCTTTTTCTGCATGTCCAATAAATTAAGTGTTAGACTTCCTATTTTCATCTCATATTTTATGCAAATTCCCTCTTCCCCCATATCCTTTCCCCACTTTATAGGAGATAATGTTACCATCTTATAGCACTATTACTGAAAAATGTGAATATCTATATACACACACATATATATCATGTGCATATGTATAGTGAATTCATTTTAATGCAAATACAATTCTGTCACCCTCAATCAATACACATCTGAATTTTTATACACCACATTCCAAAACATTCCTTTTTATAACATCACTCTATGCTTTTAACAAAATTAATCATGAGAAAGAAAAAACAATTGACTTCATTTTGTGAACTGATTTGTTTTGTACCCTGGTTTCTTCATCACAACTAGTCAACATACAATAGGAATATTTGGAATGTGAAGGAGCTAAGGATTTCTTTTGTAAAGGGCAATTATAAAAAGGGAGGCTGGAAAAGAGACTGATATATTGCATATCCCCCAGAGGCATATATATTACATATACACATATTGATAACATTTTATCAATATTAGATTTACTGCTTTACACGGGATCTTTTATGACTGTTAGCAAAGTTAGTATATCTATACTTACTCATGCCTCATATTCTGTACATCACAGAATTGTAACTGGTTATTTATACTTTTGACCTTATTTATATTTGCTATAACATTTTTCAGCATCAAAAGAAAAGGAAATATAAAAGACTTAAAAGAAAAGGAAATTAGCATACTTATTCTACTTCTGAACTTCTTTCCTCCTTTTCCTTTTAATTATTGATAATTAGTTTCTTTATTGTCAGTTTGTCAATTATATTTTTAATTTCTCAGGGTTTTCCCCTCATGATATCCTATTTCTATTTTGTGACTATTCTGTCTTCCATGAAGACATTAATTAAAAAATTTGTATGTGTGTTTTACATGGGATAGTTTAAACATACATTCATGGTGGACTTTTCTTTAACAAGTAAAAAATATAATGAGATTCTACTCAAATCTTGCTAAACAGATAAAAAAATTTCAGGGTTCTAAAATGCATTTTCAAAAACTTGAATGAGAAGTCTAAACTTCAGCAAAATGGGAAACTCATTCAAGAAGTTGAAAAAAACAATATATCATCATAACTGAAATTTGGAAATATGTTTTTAAACATTTCAATAAAATAAGGTAGAGTCCTAATTTGGATGCATATTTGAATGTATTTGAACTTTCTCACCAGTTCCTGACTCAGAGCTCCTAAAACCATTGGAATTTTCTGACTGATAGTCTTTCGTTCATGTGAGCCCCTTCAATCACACTGGAGTATCTGTTTATGCTAATGAGATGACTCAGAATGGGGCTGATCACAGAGAAATCAAGAGAGCTCTGAGAGAGCACGGACATTCATATCTGCCCTCTGCCTTCTCTAAGGTGAGGCAGACTGCAGATTGGGCTAAACATGCTGAGTTATATAAAATACAGAGAGATTCTGGGTTGACGAACACATTCATGTACCAAAAGACTGGTGCCCCTGATTCCCTGGGGACAGAAGTCCCTGTGCTCAGATCCTGAATATATACATCCTCTTCTGGTTGTTCATGTGTGTGCTCCTAATAAACTGTTAATAATAATAAGTATATTTTCCTGAGTTTTGTGAGTCATTCTAATGTATTATCAAGCCTAAGAAAGGGATTGTGGGAACCCCTGAATTTGTTATCAGCTGGACAGAGGTATAGATAGCCTGGTTATCCCATTTGTTTGGTGTCTGAACTGGAATAATCTTATGTTAACCCTGCCACTTAGGGTGAAAAAGGAATAGAATTTTTTGACACTGTTGGTGTAGTGGAATGGGTGTGGAAAAACAACACATAATTGGTTTCAGAAGGCATCATGTACTCATTTGTTATTTGTGGTGATATGTCCTACAAACAAAATTTTTATTCTATTTTACGTGACTTTCATAAAAAATATAGCTCCAAATATATAGTTATATAGTGTACTCAATACAGCATACTCTAACAAGAGAGAACTTCTATTTTATTTTTATTCATTTACCATTGGTTTACAATACTATACAAGTTTCAGAAATACAGCTTCATACCTCTGTATATGTATACACACTGCACCTACCATTAAAATTCAATTCACCACTGTCAAATTGACCCCCTCTTCTAATTTCTTCCATCTCTCCTTCTCCTCTGGTAACCACCAATTTGTTCTCAGAGTCTAGGTTATTTCTCACTTACTATTATTTTTTAAATTTATATATGACTTCACATATGAGTGAAGTCATCTGATATTTGTCTTTTGCTTTCTGATTTATTTCGCTTGGCATAATTACCTCAAGTTCCATCCATATTTTTGTAAAAGGCAAGATTTCATCTTTTCAAATTACATGAATAGTATTTCATGGAGTAGATATATACCACAACCTCTTTACCCAATCGTCTGTCAATATTGTTTTTGTGCCTTCACTATTGTGAATAGTGCAGCAATAAAGTATACATGTCTTTTCAAATTAGTGTTTTCATATCCTACAGATAGATATCTCAGAATGAAAATTGCTAGATCATTTAATAGATTAATTTTTAAGTTTCTGAGGCATTTCTACACCATTTCTGTAGGGACTAGATCACTCCATATTTGCACAAACATTATGTGAGGTTCCCTTTCCCCTTCACCCTTGCCAACGCTCGTTGTTTTTGAGTTTTTTGATGTGGGCCATTCTCATGGCTGTAAGATAATATCTCATTGTGGTTTTGATTTGCATTTCCTTGATCATAAATGATAATGAACATTTTTTTCATATGTCTTTTGGCCATCAGTATGTCTTCTTTGTAGAGGTGTCCAGAGCTTCTGATCTTTTTTCTCATTGAATTATTTGTTTTTTGTTGTTGAGTTGTATGAAGTATTTATATATTTTGAATATTAACCCCTTGTCAGGTAATGATGTGTAAATATCTTCTCCAATCAGTAGGTTGCCTCTTTTTTTTAATAGTGATCTCTACCTTCTTTCTTTATCTTCTTCTCCCCTCCTTCCCTTCCTCCCTCCTGCCCTTCCTCTCTCCCTCCCTTCCTCCCTTCCTTTCTTTCATCTAATGTAATACCATCTTTTTGGTTTGTTTGTTTCTCTTACCACTGGAGCTGAGTCCCTAAAGACATCTCTGAGACTGATGTCAAGGACCTCACCTAGATTTTCTTCTTTATTTTATGGCTTTAGGTTTTATATCTGAGCCTTTAATTCATCTTTATTGTATCCATTATTAATTTTCAAGTATGGTGAATAGTGCTATAGGTCTTTTAAAAAATTTTGCATATATGTGTTCAGATTTCTCAACACCATTTATTGTATGCTCTTGGTTCCTTTGTTATAAATTACTGTCCTATATATATGGGTTATTTATGGGCTCTCAATGCTATTCCATTATTCTGCGCATCTGTTTTTATTCTTATACCATATGGTTTTGATCCTGGTACATTATAGATAAATTTGAAGTTGGGACACATGATACTTTATTTTCCTTTTATCTCAAGTTTTCTTTAGGTATTTAGTTCCATACAAATTTTAGTGAAATTTGTTCTATTTTCTTAAAGAATTTCATTGAGATTTTGATAAGGATTGCATTGACTCTGTATACTGCTTTAGTTAAGATGGTCATTTTAACAATGTTACTTCTTTTAATTCATGATCATAGTATATCTTTTCAATTCTCTGTGTCATCTTATTTTTCTTTTAACAGTGTTTCATGGTTTTCAGTGCACAGTTCTTTCACTGTCTTTGTTAATTTTATGTGTGACTTTAATCTATGATGAAAATAGATGTAAAAAGCCTCAATAAAATCTTGGCAAATTGAATTATGAAATACATTAAAAGAATCACACATCATGACCAAGTGGGGTTTATCCCACAAGGATGATTTAACATAATAAATCAATTATGATACTACATCAACAAAAGAGACAATAAAAGTCATTTGATTAGTTCAGTAACTGCAGAAAAAAAAAGTATGACAAGATTTAATAACTATATATAGCAATAATTTCAATAAAATCATAATAAAAGGAATATGCCTCTACATAATCGAAGTGCTATATGGCAAATCCACTGCTAATATCATGTTCAGTCTTGAAAAACTAGAAGTTTCCCCCCTGAGATTAGCAAAGATAAGGACGCCCACTCTTATCACTGCTATTCAAGTAGTAAGCAGTACTTGCCTTTTTTATTAAGCAAGAAAAAATAAATAAGAAGTATCCAAATTGGGAAAGAAGTAAAACTGTTGCTATTTGCAGATGTCATGACAATACATTGAAAAACTAAAAATGTTACTAAAAAACCAATAGAAATAATTGATGTGCTCAGTAAAGTATCATTACACAAAATAATACATAAATATAAAAACCTGTTGCATCTCTATATGCAAGTAGCAATTTAAAAGAAAGAGTTAAGAAAACAATCTCATCTACAATTGCATCTAAAAGGATAGAATATAGTGAGAACTTCTATTTCGATTAGCTGTCAATGAGAGCCAAATCCTCCGATTATTATTTTACTGAAAGAATTTTCCACAAGCTAACTTCAGGATCCATTATTTATTGCCAACCCCTGTTTCTCCTCCACCATCCACATACTTGTTATGCTGAGCACTAGAGGATACATTCATATTGAATATCAGTAAATATATATTTAAAAAATCTTAATTTTCTTACACTGTGGGTTTTTTTTTAATTTATACTATTTTATTTTGTTCTTTAGGTTACAACCTCTGTGTTATTATTTTCCCCCCTTCCCTCCTCCCTCTGGTGCCCCCTCCATTCTCTCAAACCCCACTCTTTGTTGTTTATTAGCTGCGCTAAGTCCATTAGTCTCTTTCCTATGGTAGTGACTTTTCTCTCACTGTGTATTTTTTGGTGCAATATTTGATTTCTTCCTTCAGGTATAGTGCCTGTCATTCTTCCACCACCACAGCACCTGTGAACCATCACCAAAATCTATTGTTCTTTTCCCTCCCGTGTTTTGACTCCTTTCCTTCCTTCTCCTCTGCTATATGTCTCAGTTTGCCTGCAAGTTTTGTCCTTTTTTTATGACCTTTTGTTCAGTTTCCCTGGAATATTGGTAAATATTAATTGTTCTGCACCACCATATTTCAATGATGGTTCTGATGGTACAGTGGGCAATAAGAATATTCTTCAGGATTGGGATTTCTGATTCGAATTCTGATTCAGAGCCAATATGGAGATCGGATAGAGAGAGAGGTTCAATGGAGGAGAGATGGGAATCGGCCATTTTGTAAAGATGTGAGCCATGTGGACATTACCAGGCCTGGGGGCCTATAGCCTTTGGCTGGCCCAGGCTGGCAGCATGTGTGCTGAATGCAGTTAAGGAGTTTGCAGATTTGAACTCCATGTTGGAGTTTGCTTTGCTGAGTTTAACTTGGGTCTGCGAGAGGCTGTGCAAGACAGGCCTGAAAAGAAAGTGAACTTTGCTGGGTCCGGTACCATGAAATTCCTGCTACCTGAAGACAACAAGGAGAAGGCAGCGTAGAAGACAAGGAGGAGCACGCCAAAGGAGTGCCCCAAAGAAAGATATCTTCAAACACATGGAGAGGAACTCTGACTGGTTGATTTTGGTGAGATGATCAGGACTGAGAGACTGAGGATTTCTGGGCAATCTGGGGAAAGGACTTTGGACAATGCTGAGAAAGTTTTGGACTATGTTAAAGTAATCTGAGTCTTACATGTTTCTTTTGTAGTTATTAGGATAATTAGAAATCACTGTTAGAAATAAATTAGTCTGCAATGATAAAAAAAAGAATATTCTTCAAAACTATTTCTACACTAGAATGTTTAAAATTCACTATAAGTGAAAGTGACTGTGAATGTATCTAAACTAAAATTAAAGATATTCTTTTTTATCCCCAAATTAATTTTCTTTTTTCATTAATCATTTTGTTGTTTACATATTCATGCATGTAAGTATATATATATGTGTGTGTATATATATATATTTTGTCATTCAGATGACCAAAATATATTTCTCACATATTCATAGTTTCTGGCTCACAACTCTCCAAACCTTTGGAATTCTGCTAAGTATTATAACTGATAAAGGTATCTCTTGTTATATTAATGAACATAACTTTTAGAAACTACCTGAAGATGGGAGCTGGTTGTGTAGGGGACTAGCCAGGTGATTAAAAAAAAGGTTGGAACATCTGATCTCACTATTGACCTCCAGGGAATGAACGTGGGCCAGAGGTTGAGTTCAGTTGCCAGTGGCCATTCAGTTAATCAGTCATGCTTATGTGAAGATTTCATAAAAACCCAAGAGGAGGGCACTTTGGGCAGCTCCTGAGGGACGAACATTTGGATATTTGGGGAGAACGGCATACCTGAATGTGTTTCTTGAGTTCCTTGCATTATTCTAGAAGATTACTTGAATCTGAGGTGAATGCCCTTGGGAACACCTAATTTGTATATAGCCAGTTGGTGCTGAAATACAGACAAGAATTTGGACTGTGACAGGCATCTGAAGTCTGAGGAGGGAGTTGTGGGAACCACTACACTACAGCTGGTTGGTCAGAAAAAGCCAGCTGGTAGGAACCCAGGTGGCAGGCAGGGTCTGAAGTGGAGAGTCTTGGGAAACCGAGCCTCTTACATGTGGACTCTGATCTATCTCAAGGTAGATGATATTGGAATTAAGTTGAATTCTCCAGTACCTTGCTGGAGGCTCCATATCCTGTTGGCATGAGAGGCTTCCATACACACACTTGTTGCAATTGGGTCTGTGAACCCAATGCAATAATCCTCTTATTACCCCATCATATTACCTCTCGTTATTTTGTTTTGACTTGAACATATCCTGCTCATTTATTTGTTTATTTACTTACTATCTGTTTTCCCTTGTATTGCTCAGGATCTTTTCAGGAAAGGACAGGAGTAGGTGGTATTTAAGGAAAGCAACAAAAGATAGTGCAAGCTGAAAGAGAGAGAAGAATGTAATTCCTGAGGTTAGAATGGGGCTGCCTGCTGAAGCTGTGTCTTAGATCTTTGATGCAGACATAAGTGACCCTTCCCTGGGAGATGACCTAGGGAATAAATACATCAACATTTCTCACTCTATTCCTCTTTTCTCTAGATCCTGCATTGGTGCCTACTATTGGCAAAACTGAGCCAGAAGCCAGGAGACAAGAGGAGTCCATTGTAATGTTCCCACTGTCAATCCAGGGTCATAGAGCAAGCTGGAGAGTGTAGAGCATGGACTTGGAGAACAACCAAGAGTCTTATCTCTCTTATTTTTTACTGTCCCCTCATACCTAGACCAGATCTGATGCTTTGTAATAATTGCTGAATTCCACTGGATTCTTTTTATGTCCTGGGCACTTCTATGAACTTTTACATGTGTTAAAGCTGTTAAAGCTTTATGTGTTAAAGTTTGGCATGTATTAAGGCTTCATGTCAGCTGTTTTAGGTATTATCATGACTTTCCAGGTGATGAAACTGAGACTCAGGTTTTACTAACCAAAGTCACTTGGCGCCATGTCTTTTCCTTCTTTATTTTCATTTTCCCCTCCAGTTTTACTGTGATATATTTGACATAAATGTTGTGTAAAGTTAAAGTGTATGAGGCATTAAATTTTATATACTTGTATGATTGTCAACATAGTAGTAGGTATCACTCCATCCCAACCACAGTTATCATTCTTTTTGTGGTGAGAACATTTGAAATCTACTCTCTTAGCAATAGTCAAGTATATAATACAGTACAGCATTATAAGTTATAATCATCATGCTGTGCATTAGATCCCCAAACTTGTGAATCTTAACACTGGGTGTTTTCACCCTTTGAGACATAGCTCTCCCTTCTCCCAACCCCCTAACTCATGGTAACCACCGCTTTACTCTCCATGGCCCTCCCTCTTAAGCACTAGATTACACTAGCTCTGTGGTGCTCAACAAAGTTACTCTCTTCCTATTCCATATCACTTCTTGAATCCAATAAGACCCCCCCCCCCCTTTTTTTTTGTCTGAAACAAGGAGAGTTTTAAAACAAGCGCTTATGGAGTGGTCTCTGCCAACTAGTTCTTGCATATCTACCAACTATGACTTTAAGTTCTGGGCTTGGGATAAGGAAACGATCAGTAAAACCACTGGTAGCTTGGTATCAGTCACACTGAAGTATTATATCACAAAAATTTGCGAAAACTACAAATCAGCGTCATCCTCCTCAACCCCTCAACCCCCAACCCAAAGAATCCCTCCAGAAACCAATGAAACCAGCACAACATTGTTTCATTGCTTAATCCCCTCCAAAATATCACCAGATCCTCTAAAAGGGAATGATGCCACCATGAAGGTTCAATGGTTGTAATATGAAAGTAAAACCAGGTAATCAATCTATTCATTTTAAAAGGTGACTACCAGGCATGATCACATTTAATTCCCAGTCTTTAGAGGTAGACAAATGTTAGGCTCAGGGATAGTTGCACTTTTTGTAATACCAAAGAACAAATGACTGATGCTTAAAACATCTTAGATGAATCTCACAGCTATTATATTGTGTGAAAGAAGTCAGACATGAAATAATCCATGATATGTTATTCCATTTATGTGAAATTAAGGAACTGATTGAAGTTCAAGAACAGATAGAAGGTTACAAAAGCTACAAGACTGTTTACCTCTGATGTGGAAGGAGTGGTGACTGAGAGGGGGCAAGAAGGACATACTTGAGTGCTGAAGTGGTTCTCTAGTGTGATTTGGATGAGGTTACACAGCCCCACATAGATACAAAAATTCATCGTGTCATGCACTTGATGATTGCAGCTAATAATGAAGTACTCTTTATCGCGACAAAAAATAGCAAAAAAGGGATATATTGGATTAAAATTTAAAAAAAGAATCCAAGAAAGCCTGTTTTGTTAAGTAGAAGATGCTGTTCAAAGCTTGATTATTTTTATTATGCACCAAAGGTAGGAAATACAGAACTGCAGAGTCTTCTTTATCCTAAAACTCTGAATCATATCTTTGTGGTTAGAGGAGTGCAAACCAGAGAACCCTTGTCTGGCCACAGTCTCTCCAGAGTTCAGTCACCTTTTCTCTGCTTAGGTATGTATGTGTGTATGTATGTTGCTTAAACACATATTTTACATGGTTGTATTCCCTAGGGTTTCCCCACCACCATATCACCTGTGAACTGCCATTTTGATCTTTTGTGCTCATCTCTTCCATGATTTCCCCCTAGTTCCCTCCTCCTCCCTCACTGCAGCTTTAGTTCTGTTGTTAGTGTGTTAATTTGGACTTTTTCTTGCCCTTGTTTATTCTCCCTATATCCCACCTATCTGGTTTAAATCAGAAAGAAAAAGACATAATCTGCCTGTCTTTTAAGTGTTAGTCTCTCCAAGCTTTATAACTTTATAACTCTCCTTCCTCTACATGCTGGTGACCATCTCTGTAGCTCCAGCTTCCTTCATGACTTCCGGGTCAGAACTCTAGGCTAATAAAAGGTTCATATAATAGCTACTTACTGGGTGTATTCATGGGTCAGGTACTGTTCCTGGCACTGGCCACATCAGTTAAGGAGACAAAGACCTTTGCCTTTATGGAGTTTATAGTCCTAGGTCTCTTTGCCAGGATATACTCTTTCTAACTGTCCCAAATTATCTCACTGTCCTTGGCACTTGCTTCTCTCCAACCCTCAAGCTTTCCTCCTATAACTCCTCCATCTCTGTGACTGCAAGGTCATTCTCTCAGAATCCTGGGAGACCTCCCTGAACCCCCTCCAAGAAATCACCATAGTTTTACTATTCTCTGCTCTGTTGCCCTGCCCCACTCACATCCTCTAAATAACTGACCTGTCTCTAGTCTTGTTTCTGCCCAACCTCTCCATGCAGCAGTAGAATAATTTGAAATGCAATTCAGAACCGGTTGCTCTCTGCCTCAACCTGTCTAACAACTCTGTCAGATGAAAGTCTAAATTTCTTCTCTTGTCCTCATAGCCTCACTGACAGGTGATGAGCATAGCTGCCAAAACCTATGTTCAAATTCCAGCTTACTAACCTGACCTTGGAAAATTTCCTCTTACCCTATCCATGCCTTTATGTTTATATAATGGGTACAATGATAGTGCTGACCTCATAGAGATGTGGTGGGAATGCAATTTGTTATTGCTCGCAAAACACTAAGAACAGTACTTGGCCCTCAGTATACGCTCTAGAAGTACCAGTTTTCTCTCAAAGGGTTGCTGTAGTTTGTTTCAATAAGTGAAAACATCTAAGAGGCTTAACACAAAACCCAGCCCATCTGGATAGCTTTGTAAGGTCAGTATTGTTGCTTCTCTTCACTTCTTTCTTGTCTTCTTTTCATACAAATCTGACTCAGCCATGCTGAGCTGGTTGCAGTCCTCTCTCTTACACCTCCAGGCCTTAGTACTGGGGTTACTCCCTTCCTAGCTTTTTCCTGGCTGTCGCTTACCAACCCTTCAAGTCTCTGCTCAGGCTCCAGTCCCTGGCTGCATTGCCTTAAACTGAACAGAATGTTTTTCCTCTGCCTCGCCTTCTTAGAACTTGCACTTACTTTTATCACAGCACATTGTAATGGCTTGTTAGAAAGGCCCCAGGAAATTTCTGTCAACAAATACGTGGATAAGCAAGATGTGGTATAGTATCGTAGAATATTATTCAACTTTTAGAAGGAACAAAGTAAGGATATATGCTATAACGTGGATGAACCTTGAAAATGTGAATTAAGTAAAATAATTCAGGCACAAAATGATGGTGTGAATTTGCTTATGTGAAATTTCTAGAAAAAGTAAATTTGCTTTGCTTTGCTGGTACCTAACACAACAAATGTGTAGTATACGTGTATGAGCAAATGCACACCTAAACACTTCTATTTCTAGCCCTTACTGAAGCAATTGTTGAGTGTGAACCCATGGAGATTCTCCAGGAACCCATGGAAATTCTCAAGATCCCATTAAGGTGCATGTGAAATAAAAAATATTTTCTTAATAATACTGATACTTTTTGTCCCTATCAGTATTATTATAACGTAAGTATAGAGTCTGAAAAATTCATTGACATAGTTTCAGAGTCCATTCTCGAACTCGTGGACTCAAGTGACTCCTAGCCTCAACTTCCCAAGTAGCTGATGCGCGCCACTGCACTTGGCTAGAGTCCATTCTCACTGGTCAAGTTTTGGTGTAGTGTCAAAGAAAAATACCTACAAGTGCCTGAAAAAGGATTTAACATGTGCCTGCAGTTTCCAACTACTTACAGAATAGCTTTTCTTCATTGTACTTCACCTCCAAGAACATACCACAACAGACGAAATGTAGAGCAGATATAGGAATTTGCTGTGTTCTCTTAATGTAGATAGTAAAGAGATAAAAATATCAGCTATGCTGTTCTCCTCATTATGATTTTTTTTTTTGCTTGAGAAAATATTAATTCAAATAAAGGAACAGACAAAACCAAACAAAAGCAAGCCCCTGAAATCTGTCTGCAGAACTAAAGCTACCAGCAGGGGGAGAATACAAAGGTGTTGGGGGGCATAGGACTGTGGGCTTTGCTTGTGGGTGTAGTGTGGCAACACACATTTGAAGAGGTGTTGTAAATGCATTTGTACAGTGTTGTAAATTAGTGTTACTTAATAAACAAATTTAAAAAGAAAATTTTATGGTTATTTTCCATAAAAAGATGTTTGTGTTAATGTGCAAAGTTATTTTAAAATACATAATTGATTTAAAGATTTTTCTTTTAATTTCTAGTAGACTAAATAGCAGAACCCACAGAAACAATTTTCTTTAGTATCTTCAATAATTTTAGAGTGTAAAGGAGTTCCGAGACCAAAGAGTTTAAGAAATGTTGTCCTGCCTTTGATCCCTTGCACTTGTCAACCTTGCCAGGACAATTAACCTCCAGCATGTGATTTAATACTTCATGGGACAGGAAGGTCACCACCTCTGGAGTCTGCTAGAAAGTTGGCAATGAGTTAAGATCTATGTTTTAGGGGTGCCCACTGACTGATCTTAGACTCACCCCTTAGTTTTACACGTTGCAGTTTGGAAGTCTTTTCCAGGTCTGGAAGACAGTCATCAGTGTCTGGTGGTGACCCCAGAGGGAATCAGCCCACCCCTGTGTGACTAAAGGGCTCATGCCTGTTTCTGAGTCAGCCAGTGATTTGATGGAAGCACTGCCAAACCAGATAAGTCACTACTGCTTTTCTAGAAACCAGCAGATTTCCCTGAGGTTAACATTGAACTCAAGAAACTCATTTTGTTACTGCTTTCTCCAATAAATTAATTTTTTTCCATTGTAAGTCTTACAGGCATATTAAGGAAAATAAAATAGAAAGAAAAGAGCCTAACTATGAAAACTGGGTCACCATCAGCCCAGGTTTTCTTGTCTTGGCATTTCCTTTTCAGGTTTGCCCTGAATGCCATTCTTTTAAAGGATCCTGACAAGCAGATATTAGCACAGTGCCTCCAGCCGGCTCTCGCCCACCTTGACAAGTTGCCTGCCATGTGGTGGAGTGGGCAGCTGTTTGTCAGTCTGCAGCCCTTAGGGACACTCAGAGGGACAGGATGCTCCCAAAAGAAGCATGATTCTTTTGCTATCTGCAAGTATTTTGGGTCAGACTAAAATGGGGTGAGACTTCAGACTATAGGGTGAGAGGGAACACGCCACGCCGTACCACTGCTGTGATTGGTAAATATTTTTTTTTCTCTATTTTGGGGAGATAAAATATGAAGATCTAGAAATTCCACTTTGGAATTTCTAACCAAAGAAAAGGATGGTACTACGTCCATCACTATTCATGAAATGTGACCACAAGCTACATATTTTATAATAACTGCTCAGTTTAAAAACTATCTTTATGAGGACACTGAGTAGATAGGAAATCTCTATACTTTCCCCTCCAATTTGCTATGATCCAAAAACTGCTCTAAAAAAATGAAAACAACAGCAACAAAATCTATGTGTGATTATGTATTCCATGCTGGTTGAAAATATGACATTTATGATGTTTTTCTAATGGCATGGGAAAATTCTCAGCAGAGTGTTAGTTGCTTAGTATATTACTAACAGTTTTAAAATAAATATTTGTTGGTTGAAAATTAAAAAAAAAACAACAGAATAAGAACTGCACAGTGAGTCCAGACTCAGTTATATAAATAAAAGTGAAAAAAGTTTATCTTAATATTTGGCACCAAAAAATCTTGTCCTGAGGCAAAACTGTCTTGGTGAAAATACTTTGAAAGGTCTGGCAGGCACAGATGTCAGCAGATGCCTCACTCAGAGGAGGAGGAGAGACTGCAAGAAGCGAAGAGGACTTTGGTTTATTGCTTGTGAGAAGGAGGGGGACGTAAGGAAGGATTGGTCAACACTCTTAAAATTGCACATGACAGAAACTTTATACCATCTGGTTAAAGAAGAGAAAAACCACAACAGTAATCTGGTTCAACGTGGCTGGATTCTGTTACCCATTGCTGAGTTCTCTTTCCATTTAATTCCACTATTCTGTATCTTCTAGATTCACATATGGTGGCAAAGGTGGGCAAGAGCGGGACTGGGCTGACCTTTGTACCAGTTCAGTGTCCTGGGGGCAAGAGTCCTATGCTCACTAAGAGTTCCCACAGGCCTGTCCTGGGAGCAGTCGGGCCAGGGACTTGGAATGCACTGATTACCTGGGTGTGGTTGCTTGTTTGGATCACTCCATAAGGTGGGGCCAGCCTTGATCAAGTCATTTATTTGGAGGTTCCAAAAAGTAATTTGCCTGTTTCTTGTTGTGGAACTTCTAAGATCCTTCAAATTTCCTGAGTGATTAAAGTGTCTTTATCATGCGTGAGTCCTTGGATCATTCCTGACTGTTTTGTCGATGAGGGAACTTACTATGAGTCCACAATAGTGGAATAGTTTCCCTGCTGGAGACCGGTTACCTGAAAGACAAGCCACTGATTAGAAGCTTGGAACTTTAAGTCAATCCACTCTCCAGGCTGGGTGGGAGGATGGGAAATGATTTCAAGCACTTGGTCCATGATGTCATGGAGATGGCACAGAAGATTTATGCTCAAGACCCTCCCAGACCTTGTCTCTTCATTTGGTAGGTCTGATCTGTAACCTTCACAATACAACTATAATTGTAGTATAGTGTTTTTCTGAGCTCTGCATCTGTTCTAATTACTTAGAGAGTCTGAAGGAGTTGAGGGAGCTCTCTGGATTTGCAGTCAGACAGAAGGTTTGGGAGTCCATTTTTATCTGTGTTTGATATGAGGCAGAACTATTGTGGGTCACACCCTTAAACCCATGGGATCTGACTGTATTGCTGGGCTGTTAGTGTCAGAACTGCATTGCAGTGTACCAGATGGTATCAGAAGAGTGGTGGTAGCAACAGAATAGATTCCATTCTGGATCCAAACACCAGAGAATAGAGGAAGAGGTGTGGAGTCAGGAACCTAAAGGCCTAGTGGCTATGATAACACACCACCGGGGAAGAAATTAAATCTTAACAAGGGCTCTGGATTTCCATAAGATATGAAATTAAAGGAGTCCAACCCAATTTTATCTTATTTTTTCAAAGGAGAAAGATGCCAGCTGGATCTGGGAATCTTAGTTACATATATTCATCTATGCTATATGAATTCCGTGTTCACAGACTTTTGTGAACACAGCTCACTTTTGTGAACTGGTTACAGCTAGTCTTTCTGACTGAGCAAACTTATTTGAGTAAATAAGTTTATGGTAGGAACTTGCTTATTTTATACATATGCACTGAAAAACCTTCTAATCGCTCTCAGAACCAGATGTAGAAACAGACGGTGGAAGTGTCGACTGATGAAGAAAGGTGAAATTGTCAGGTGAAGGCAAGAATAAGTCGGGGGCAAGGCACATGAACCAGGCTATATTCTTTGTATCTGTAGAAGTTAAAAAATGCCAGGAAATCCAGAAGTCCAGTGGTTGGTGTGTGTGTGTGTGTGTGTGTGTGTGTGTGAGTAGTACATAACAACTCAATATTTTAAGGAGCAGTTTGAACCCAGGGCCATTAGCTTGTATATATTTACATTCCCATTTCTGCTGGCTAGTTTGAGGAATACTTTTAGTTTGTAAACCAATGTGTGAACTGACCTGTCACAAAAATATATAAACTATATTGTTATATTTTTCCACTAACTGGCACTGAGAACGGTTGGATTTTTACTTCCCTTTTCTTTACTAAAGTTTAATAACTATGGTTTAATAAATAAACTAAGCTTAGTACTAAAATCAATTTGGGCTTATTTTAAGTAAATCTATAAAATATTTCATTTATATGTTATATATTATGTATATTTCTATCATATATAATAGGACCATCACCTCCACCATAGGGAGCACCCAACAAAGGAGCCTGGAGAACCACACCACACACCTGTCCTATGAGAGGTTCCTGATGTGCAAGGCCTGGCTGCCTGCCTCACAGAAAACCCTGGAGATTCCAGCAGCTTGGACTGCTGCATTCCAGGAACTTAGGTTCTTACCAAGGAAAAGAGGACATTACTCCAGGAAAAAGAGACCAGTGAGCCAAGCATCAACCAACAACTTAACAGTGAGAGGAGCTAGAGTAACCAGAAGAGGGAAGGGGGACAGGGAGGAGAGAGGGGAGGATGATAAAAAACGGCCATAAAGAAAATAATACCTATACGAATATGACCAATACTGTATGAAAACTAAGAAAAGGATAAAATTCGAAAAAAACTAGAAAAATATTTCATTTATATTTTATATATTATGTATATTTCTATCATAAATATTAAAGATATAATAAATAAAACATGACTATAAAATATTAATACAACAGTTATATGTTGATATATTTATTATTATTTTAGTATTTTGTTGATAGTTTATTTTAAAAAATAAATCATTTAATAAACCCATTTAAATACACAATTTGGTATTAGCATATATAAACTATATTGTTTTATATATATGCTTATATATATGTTATATATCTCATTCTCTTCTCTCTATATCTATATATGTATATATGTGAAGTCATCTCCACAACTGGGATCATAAACCTGTCCGTCAAGCACAAATTTTCTGTACCCCTTGCAATTTGTCTCCCATTCTTCCCAACCACTGATCTACTTTCTGTTACTATGAACAAGTTTGCATTTTCTAGAATTTTATATAATTGAAATAATATACTATATCTTCTGTTTTGTCCAGCTTCTTTCATTTGACTTATGTTTTGTTTTGTTTTTGAGACTAGGTCTTGCTACATTGCCTGGAGTAGTCTTGAACCCATGGATTCAAGTGATCCCTAGCCTCAGCTTCCCAGTTAGCTGGGATTACAGGTGCCTGCACCACACCCAGCTGCTTTTTTCAAGAACCAGGTGTTGCTATGTTGCCCAGGGTAGTCTCAAACCTGTGAACTCAAGTGATCCCTGTCCTCTTGCCTCCCAGTACTTGGATTACAGGCGTGCACCACCATGCCTGGCTAGGCTTATTTATATTGCAATACATCAACTCTTCATTCCTTTTTATTGCTAAGTAATATTCCACTCAATTTATCTGTGATGATGATGGACATTTGTACAATTTGATAAGTTTTGATATATGCATATACACGTGGTACCATTCAAGAGACCTAATACCACCAAAAAGTTTTATTTATCTCTAGTGTTTGATCATTACAAATAAGACTGGTATGAATATTTATGTATAAGACTTTCCATGGATGTATGCTTTCATATACTTTCTTTTCATCAACTATCTAGTATTGAAATGAGTGGATCATTTCATAGGTATATATTTACGTTTTTAAGATACTTCCAAACTTTTTAAAACTTTATGATTTACCTTTATCAAGCTATCCAGAGCATATCAATTCCTTTATATGAATATTACTTTGAAGTTATGTAACAAGTTATTAATAGAAAACGCACAAGTCAGAAACGATATATGCTTCATCTTCAGGTCAATCATCAACTCTTCTTACATTTCTGAAGGAGATAAAATTCATTTCAAAGGACAGCACTCAAGTACCATATATGTTTGTAGGGGGTGCAATATGCTATTTTCTAGATTTTAGTTGAAAATAGCCTGTATTAATTATTTTAGACTTTTATTGGGGCTTAAAGAGTACAATATTAAAATATATCAATGATCTATACCGAGAAGATGATATAAATGTGCTTCCAACTTTTTATGGCCTGAAGTGGAAACATAACACATCTTGTGAATAAGAACACATCTTGCCTCTAGTTTTTGTGAAATGGGAAGTTTTACATTAACCACTTTTGTTCTGAGGTCCAAGTCCGTGATTTGATTTTCCTACCAGCTTCCATAAGAGAAATTGGGTTTACTCTGTTCCCAAATTCATTGTCTTGGTGCTTAAGTTCACCTTTGAAATAAGGTTGGAAAGCCTTCACTTCAGTCGTGATCTGCTCCCTTACCACTGCATAGAAGGGAACACCCTACTAAGGCAAATTGGGCTTCAGGAAGACAGGTCCACAGCCTCCTCTGGACAGAGGCCACAGATGGGCCCCTTGTGTTATTGGAACTCCATTCTTTTCCCAAAATTCCTTTGTGTTGAAAGTCCTCAGTTCCTTCTCCAGTGTTTTCAGGTCTACATCCTCCATTTGTAGGGTAAGCACCAGAGAGAAACTTTTTTGGTAGTGTTCTGTGTCATTTTAAGAACAAAAGGTGAAAGGTGCTTTCTGGGACCAAGCACAAATATCTCAATGTTGGCCAGCAGCAGTGCCAAGACAGCAGGCCCTGGCCTCCCACACCATGGACCACATCACCATGGTGAAGAAGTTGGCATCTTGCCTCAGTCTTGAACTCCCTGCTCTGCTCCTCAGGGTGGCTGCCTGCCTATCTCTAACACAGCCATATTCATAGATGCCAGATTCAGAAAGTTCTGAACACGTGCATCCCCTTGAGGATCTCATGCAGAGTCCTGTGTGCACACACTTACCACCTGCACCTTCTCTTGTGTGGAGTGAGGAAGATAGGGGGTAGGGGTTGAGGGTAATGAACCTAAATCTCCCCCAACCTCAGTTATCTCAGGGGTGGACACCCTAATTGTTTTTTAAAAGAAAGTCTTTTCCAATCTACATTTTACATATATAAATGTATGAATATGTACTTCACAGTGTTTGAGAATTCCATCCTTCTATCTAATTTCTTGCCAGTACTTCATTTGGCTAGTCTTTTTAAAATTTTACATTTTGGTGAGTATAAGATGCTATTTCATTATATTTAAATTTTTTTCCATAATGATCAATGATACCAACCACCTTTTTCAAGTGCTGTTAATGGTCTTTCCTTGTGTTGTTACCATCTTGACCACACCTGCTCTCGTGTATTGTTATTATTTGTATGTGTTTCCTTCCTGTCTTTTTTGTTCTTTATATGTATATATTAATCTTTCACTATATAAGACCAGTGCTTTTCCCAATTTTTCCATCGATGGTCAGTAATTTCCAATTTTTCCAATTTTCCATTAATGTAATGCTTATGGTGATTTAAAAATGGAAAATCAGTCTCAAAGTTGGTGGTATACTGAAAGTGATATTGGGTTAACCTTCAGAACACTCTATACTGTGTCATTTTATGAATAAAAGATGAAATGTTCTGAATCAACTCAGAATTTAGCAGCTGCCACATCCCTGATGTTTGCCAGTCCCCATTTTTTGGCAGCTCTGCAATCAGTGTGATCTGGTTTTAAACTGTGCAATGAATTTGGAAACTGTTTTGCCTAAAATCAGTGTGATATTTTATAAAAGCAAAAACATTCACTTTGGTGCAAGATGGTGGGCCCTGAGAACACATGGAACAAAGAACATAAACAAATACAATCTTGTTATTTTCTTAGAGACTCAGAATGGTCATCATTCTGAAAGTCTATAAAATCTTTTTATTAGGTAGATTCCAAAAGTTGCAATTCATAGTTACCATCAGCATAAAATCATCATGTGTAAAAGCCATCCCAGTCTTTTTGTGGGGGTGTGTGTGGTCTAAAATCTTTATTTATTATTATTATTTTTATTTTTATTGATTATATATATATTTTTAACAACATTGTATATCCCGAGGTTCTCCCTCTAATGTCATCCATGAACCATCATGCAGATCTCTTGTGCTCATCCCCTCTCTAATTTCCCCTGCCTTGTTATTTGTTTTAGCTTCATTGTCAGTTAGTTTGAACTTTTTCTTGTCCTTTTGTTTGTTTTCCCAATATCCCACATAAAAGTGAGACCATCTGGTATTTGTATTTTTCTTTCTGGCTTATTTCTGGTAGTATGATTCCTTCTAACTCCATTCACGTTGCCACAAGTGACATAAATTTGTCTTTTTTGATTGCTAAATAATATTCTATTATGCAAATAGGCCACAGTTTTTTGATTCATTTGTCTGTTCTGGTACATTTGGGCTGATTCCATATCCTGGTTGTTGTAAATGGTGCCCGCCTAGTCTTCACATTCCACATGAGGAAACTGAGGCCTTTGGAAAGAAAGTGATTTGCCTAAGGTGATTCGGTGAGATAGTGGCAGCAAGCACAGTTTTGGTGAAGTGGGCATGTTCACTGCCCTCTACCCTATCTCCTCTCTGAATGAGATCAATAGTAAATAAATCATGAGACAAAGAAGGCAAGTGCTGATGATGCTGGAATTAGGGACCATTCAATCTAAGCCTTTGTTATGAAGTGAGAAGGTGAGACCCAAAGCAAGGGATAACTTGTAAAGGGTGTGTTACAAGTTTAGAGTATGAATTGCAACCCATTTATGAATCATAAAATTAGCTTAAATCATCAATACTAGAAATTTTTCTTTTTAAATTAACTTTGTCTTTTAGAATAATTTTAGAATTACAGACAAGTTGCAATGATGCTTCTGAAAGTTTCTGAATATTCTTTACCCACCTTCCCTTCATGTTAACATCTAACATAACCATGACACATTTGTCAAAACTAAGAGATTAACTTGGTACAATATTATCAACTAAATTGAAGATTTTATTTTGATTTCACCTGTTCTTCCACTAATGTGCTCTTTTTGTTCCAGGATCCAACGCAGGATATTACCTTAGGAATATTTAGGAGGCTAGTAGTAAATGAAATTATATAGAATAGAACAGAGAATATCAGATACATTGCACAGTTGTGTAAAACTTGTTTCATGACATAGCCAATTTGTATCTCTTATTGAAAGCAATAGTTAAATAAAAAAAAAACAACAACACTTTCTCCTTAGGCCTTCTCCTAGGACCAGCTCTGCTCCTAATGAATGAATAAATGATTGTGAAACTAGTTGGTAAAATGTAATTTGAGAGAGTTGTGTTCCATTCAGGACCTGAATTTCCTCATCTGTGAAATGCAGATGTGACTCTTAACTCTAGCTTCTTCACGGGTCTAAGTCAAAGGGGAAGTAAAATGGTTAGTGAGCTATTAAGGGCTATATAGATCTATGTAAAAATTATGCTTTTGAATAAGAATTTTCATTGTTCTTCTTTGGATAGTTAACATTTGAGAACAGGGATCATGTAAAGTATCTTTGTAACCCTTTTTACCATGTCCCTCCTACAGCAGGGCCTCAGGGAAGACTCATTCCAAACTTGTTCTGATGGGCTGCATTTTTCCTTTTGTCCTCCTTCGCATTATAGAATTTAGGTGTCTATTACTTCTAGATTAGCTTTGCTGTTGCGTTATATTAGCCCCTTTAATCCTTCTTTTAAGTATAGTTTGATGTTGATATATTCTTTTAATTTTTGTTTTTTGTGAAGTGCTATTATAGCTCTTGTCTTAAATGTCAATCTGGAATGGGACATAATTCTAGGTTAGAAATCTTCTTGAGTAACTGTAGGATAAATGAGTTGTCAGGATTTTTTACACCCTGTTACCGCTAGCCTCTATGATCAGCACCTGTGATATTGTGCCATCCCCATGATTGTACTCACTTGGGCCCAATGTGTTGTGGGTTGTGCCCATGTGAATGTGGGCACACCTGAGCCTGGAGGGAGGAGTTAAAAGGGTGCCATCAACCTGAAGAGAGTAAGGAGAGATTCAACTAGCTATTTACCCACGAGCTGTTTCCCCTGTTCACTACTGAAAATCCTGTGAAGATGATCCTAAGAGCTCTGACATTCTTCTTTAAACTGCTAGAACTGAGGCCGGGCATGGTGGCTCATGCCTGTAAGCTTCCGCCTATGAAGCGGCCGGGGCTAGGGATTGCGGTTCAAGTCCCACCTGGGGCCCGTAGCGAGACCTAGTTCCAAAAAGATAGCTGGGCGTGGTGGCACACACCTGTAATCCCAGCTACCTGGGAAGCTGAGGCTGGGCATTGCTTGAGTCTGTGGTACCCCGGGCAACGCGAGCCTGCGGTTCCATGGGCAAAAATAGCGAGACCTAGTCTCCAAAAAATAAAATAAAATAAAATAAACTGCTAGAACTGATGATGAACCTACCCGGATTGGGGTGGTTGCAAGGTAAGTGGCATGGAAGACAGGATGGTTTGTTGCAGACAGATATGGGGCCCTGAGACTGGGGAAGACATGGAGGGGTGACTGACTATAAGTAGGTGGTACTCGGTGGCCAGTGTTCTCTCTTGGTGGACACGCCCCCATAGATGACTCCCCATGACATTCAGAACAGGCTCTGTGCAACATAGACGAGATCCTGGACAGGTGTAGTGCCCGAGAAGGGGCAGGGACTGTGGGATGGGTCTTTCTCACAGCTCTGTGAGAGTCTATGCGGAGAGAGAAAGAGAAGGTCTGGAAGTGGCAGAGGGAGACACAAGCCCTGTAAGCACGTGTGAAGTGACTGGAGGAGGAAATCGAGGGAGATCAACTCACCACTCCAGAGATGCCAGACTTCCCCATCTAAAGAGGCGAAGGAGGCTGGCTCCTTGCTCCAGGCTTACCCAGTGATGGCACAGAAGATATAACAATAGCCTCAGGGGCTCAGGCTGCTGCCGGACTGCCCCGGATGACCCGGTTCTCCACGTATCATCCATGTAGACATGAGTAAATAGTTCCATCAGAAAGTAGGAGAGCCCTTGGCAAATTGGCTGCTACACTTGTGGGGGTGGATGGAATTATTTACATGGCGTAAGAGATGGAGAGAATGGTTTCAGGGATGCCGAATCCATCATTGAGACAGTGGCTGCAGAACAGCTGATGCTGTGGCCAGGGTGACCGCTTTCTGATGAACTGGATAGCAGCTGCTGTATGAATGGTTTGGGCTGATACAGCAAACAGGCCAGAAACTGTGAGTAGATGGAAAATGTGCACTGAGCTGGTGCAGATCCTTTGGGAAATGGGAATGAGACAGACCTTGTTTAATGTAAACACCCATCGTCCTGACCACAAGTGTTTCACAGCAGGAATGAAGGATTTGGTACTGAAAAATGCCCTTTCATCCTCCTTTGGGTCCCTTATGGCAGTTCTGGCCCTGATGTGGGCTGCCGGATGCATGACATCACTACAATGGTAGCCGGCTAGGGTGAGGTTGAGAGCCAGCACTCTCAGAAGGAAATATGGGTAGTTGTTGACCAACCGAATAGAATGCCAAAGAGGGCAAGCAAGCCTCTGAAATCTCCCTGTAACCAGATGTGGATGAATCTAGTGTAGGTCATGCTAAAATGCATGCATAGCCAACGTGTGTCTGTTAGAGTTATGGAGATGGTTACAAGAGAACGACAGGTTCATGCCCATGAGAAGATGGGCTCCTGCTAAGAGAAAGCTAGGGCCCCAGGCATGTGCCCTGTGCCTGGAAAAGATTTGGTGCTGACCCTGGCCTTTTTGCTTTTGAATAAGATGAGGGTTAAGGGATCCATTCACAGGGTACTGATGGGGACTGGAGGCCACATGTGGAACTTGCTATCCACAGGTCCCCAACCCATGTGCAAAGGATTTTGGCTGTAGTAGATGAGGGGGCAGAGTGTACTTTGTTATATGGGAACCCAGAGAAGTTTCAGGGATCTATTTGCTGTATTGACAGCTATGGAAGCCAGAGTGTCAAGGTCAAAACAGCGAGACTACCCCTGGGGATTGGGTGGTTAGCCCTGAAGGAATATAAAGTGTATGTGTTGCTAATACCAGCGTGCATCATGGGGGGTGAATGTGCTACATACATAGCTTGTGGCTGCAGACCACAGCTTGAGTCTTACCTTAGGGGATGTGTGAAGGCAGTGTTTCGTGGACATGATGAGCATCTGCTCATACAACTGCTGATCTCTAGGCAACTGACCAATACTAAGCAGTATTCGTTGCCAGGTGGCCACAAAGGGATTATGGGGACAATAGCGGAATTGGAGAATGTGCACATCATGTGTGCTGCCACAGTCCATATAATTCACCTATGTGGCCAGTGAAGAGGCCTGATGGCTCTGGCACATGATAGTAGACTACCATGAGTTGAAAAGAGTGGTTTCCCCCCTTGCATGCTGCAGTGTTTTCAGTGGCAGACTGGATGGATCCTCTGAGCAATGAGGTGGGCATGTATCATTTTGTAGCTGATCTGTATCTCTCCTATTGATCTGAAAACATGTGTCTGGGAATTAACGAAAGCAAACTCCAGGGACCAGGGACTGTCTAGTTGTGGGTGTTGTTTGGTTGGATAAGACAAAGTTATCACTGATGGTGTTAGAGATAAGGTGCAAGCTCACCCCCTTCAACTACAATGAAGCAGTTGCAATACTTCCTGGGACTGCTAGGACATCTATACCGCACATGGTCCAGCTCTCATGGCCATTACATGTACTGATACATAAGGGGCCCGTATGGGATTGGTCTGCCGAAGCAGATACACCATTTGCTGCAGCCAGATGGACTATAAAGACCACTCAGGTCTTGCAGGTCTTTGACCCAGCATGTCCCTGTAAGCTAGATGTGCATGTCACTCAGGAAGGATTCAGGTGGAGACTCTGGCAGAAATCAAAGCAGCTATGACAGCCTATTGGGTTCTAGTCCCAATTCTGGAAAAGTGACAAGAGTAGGTAGTCATTAATTAAAAAGCAGCTGACTGCAGCGTATGCAGTTTTGCTAGCTACTGAAAGCATCACCACCACAGCTCCTGTCCTAGTGCCAACTACCAGGTGGTGACAGGATCGGACAACAAAGCCCCACAGTGATACTGCTCAGAAGCTCACTTTGGTGAAGGGGGTGTCGGATTATACTTCGAGTAGCACTGCGCTCTGTCAACTAACACTATACAGGTAGAGTTGCAGGAGGTTCTTGATCCAGTGACATATGCATGGAACTGACTCTAGAGGCCTGTGTGGAAGCCGAGCTGGAGGTCAATCCCTACAAGGAGGGATGGGCACTGATCCCTGCAAAGGCCTGGACCATGGATGACTCCAGTGGGGGCAGCCAGAATCATGAACAGCTGTGGCTGTACACCCCAAAACAAATACCATGTGGTTTGAGATGGGGACAGGGCAGAGCAGCCACTGGGATACACTATGAGTAGTATGGATGGTGGCAGTCTGAGCCTTCCCTTCTGGTGTCCGTACCGACAGTTGAGCAGTGAAAAGGGGGCCTGTCACTGTGGAGTTCCACGTGGTACTTAAATGACTGGACAGTCATGCATTGGCCACGGTGGGGCCAGGCTCTGTGGAAAGATCTCTGGGACCTAGCACATCAGAGATAGGTAACAGTTTATCCTGTCACAGGGAATCGTCCATTGGCCCCACAAGGCAGTGATGAAGCAGACACCCTAGCCTGGGCTCGATGGCTTGGAATAGTTCCAGAGCAGGATGTTGCACAGTGGCTACACATATGCCTGTTCCACGAAGGGCAAAAGACTTTATGGGCCACTGTGTGTGCCTGGGGTTTACTTGTAATGTTAGAGGAGATTCAGATGTTTGTGGGAAATTTGTGATGTGTTCTAGGACTCATCCCAGGTGAACTTTTGCTTTGACAGTCCAGTTTCTTGGAGGGCAGGTGCCCCTGGCATGCTGGCAGATTGACATCATTGTCTCACTCTGATGGGCAGTAGTATGTGGTCACCTGTTAGACACTGTTACTACTGTATTAGTAACGTGTCCTTCTCCACATGCGGACCAGAAGGCAGTTTTGGCAACATGGGCATAACCACGTGCTGCATATGGACGTCCGCTGGTGGTGGAGAAAGACTCAGGAGCTCATTTTACAGGTGCCCAAGTGCAGTAGGGGTGAAAGATATGGGTGTTGAATGGAAATTCCACACACCCTATAATCCCAAGGCTGCAGGCATCATAGAGCTCTGCATGGGCCTGCTGAAGCAAGGACTGAGAGTGGCAGCCTCCACCCCTGGCTAGTGGACCTGACACCTGTGGGACCTGCTGCAGACACTAACCAGAGGAGCAGGTATTGTTACATTGCACAGCTGCTCCCATCCAACTGCACATTCAGACTTTGGATACTCTGCCACAGCCTGGGTTTGGGTGGCAGCGCAACATTTTATTGCCAATCCCAATGGGATTGGATCCAAGCAGACTATGAACTGGGAATGGTCTGGAACAGTGTAAGTTCCCCACATGTATTGGGTGGCCCCTTGGGGGTGCAGCCTGGAGGCTAATGTACAAGTAACACCATGTGTGAATGGGCAGTGGCCCCCACTAGCACATGTTACACATCCTGGGGTGGCAGATCAGAGGGTAATTCTAAAGGGAACATTTGTGTTAACTCTACAGCCTATTGTGAGGTCTCCTCTCTCGTTGCATGTAGAGCCCTCTGATGCCTTGTTGCTGGCAAAGTGTGTATGGTACCTGATACCTGGGAACCAATGTTGTCAGTTACTTGCTAAGGCTGCTTTGCACCCTTCACTGCAAGATTGTTAGAGTTTCTTATCTTAAAATAAATATAAAAAGTGGACCTGTGGAATGCCGTTCACAGACCAGATGGGCTTGTGCAGTTGAGACGGAGCAAACTCCATCTTGCCTTAATTGCCTCCTGCAAACTAGAGACAAAATCTAGCACTGAATTCCTCTGAAGATGTCATGGCGCTGCTGCCCCTTGAAGAATGCTTACCTAAGGAAATCCTCCTTAATAGAGACAGCGACCCCCTGTGAGCTATCCCCCCCCATTACCTCTCAGGAATTAATATCCCCCCCATTACCTCTCAGGAATTAATTAATAATTTTATTGGTTAACATTTGCCTTCCCCACCATTTGCCTTCCTGTGAAATGCATCCTGAATTGTACCTGCCCGAGTCACTTTTCCCCTTTGTCTGAAACCTTTATAAGGACTTGTGGTAGTTATTAAAATTTGCTGGATGATGCATCTTTTCATTCAGCCCCAGACTCTATGGTTGTGTAAATCTCTTTCATCTGTCCTCTCTTGTACCCTATGTTCAGCTCTCAACAGTACTGTGTTGTTTTCTGACAGAAAATTAACTTGTGTACTGCCAGATGGGAGGGATCCCCCCATTTGCTGGAGCCAGTACTTCTTTATCTTTTTGCCCCTAGATGGGTATGCTCTAATACCTTAATGGACTGGGCTTAGTTATATTCTGTTACAGTACTTAGTTGCATTGTTATAGTTTGTATTACTGTGGGCTATAGGTATAGTGTTCCACATTCACCAAGGGAAATGTTCAGAAGAATGATGTATAGATTGTATGGCAAAAAAAGGGGGAAAAACCCTGGAAGGGCAGATTGTAGGGTAAATGGATTGTCAGGGTTTTTTACACTCTTCTGCCATTAATCTCTGACTGCACCTGGTATTGCACCCGCCCTGTGATTGTACCCACCAGGGTCCAATGAGTCCAGCATCTGCAACTATTCATATGATTGGGAACTAGTACAGCAAAGATAGGAACCAAAACAGCAGGGTACAAAAGGTCACTTCCAGTGAGCACTAAGTTTTCAAGCTTCCTAAAGTGCTACAGGTACCTAAGTTGGGTAGCAGGGACCCACAGTGACCCCCTCTCCTAGGCCAACTCCTCAACCAAAATGTCTCAAACAATCTCATGTCTAAGCTGTATTTGCACAATTGGTACAGTGCCAGAAGGGGTTTATAATTGAGAGAGGATCATAAGCCAGTATATGTTTTCTTTGCTTTTTGAACGGAAGTCTCACCCTGGGGTGTTTTCTTCTGTGATTAAAAGTCAGGTGCTTTGAACTTTTCTTAATGACAGTAGACTGATTGTTACCACAGTTTTGGCACCGGGAAGAGTTAAGGCAGGTGTTTCACATAGCACATCTGCAGGCTGCAAATAATAGCCTCTTCTACAAGGAATTACAGGTGATCTGATCTAGCCCTCCTTGCCAGTTCAGTCTCCAACTGTTCTTGTTTCGGAGCCACAGGCTCAGGTGATTGAATGTTGAGTGATAATATTCTGTATCTTCTATCCTAGAGTTCTCTGGAACCATCTACTCTGCATATTGATTCTGTGCACGTTCTTTTCCAGTAGTCTTTGGGTTGTAAAGTCTCAGGTGTGATTCCTTGTTTAACTAGACTGGAGAGTCTCTGTATAGCAGCTGCCCCTCCCTCTTCTGGGTTTGTACTGTCTGGTATTTCTCCAAACACAGTTTAATTAGTTCCTCCTAACCTCTTCTGCCAAGCTGTCATTGTTGATATCATAGCCATCCATTTATCTTTTAGTTGTTGTCTTTGTTAAAAATGTAATTTTGTCATAAATATGTGGAAAAGGGGTGCCCAGTTGTCTTCCTTCTGTCATGATCTTGCCAGACAGTGTAAAATGTCAATCATATCTTTAAGGAAAAAAAAAAAGAGAAAAAAATCAAGCATCCCTATCCAGAGGAATTAAATACTAAATACTAAAGAATGAGATTATTCATTAGGATTGAACTTTTTTTTTATGTGCATTTAAGAACAAGTTTTTGCTTCCTTTGGAGCATTCTTATGCCCATTGAGAATGTAGCACTCGACTGGTATGTGGACAATTTCGTTGAATTGAGTGGATGTTTGTTAACTTTGTTGTTTTGTTATCATAAAGGCCTTGAGGAAAGAATTTCAGGTTCAGCTCATCCACTTATTGATTCAGACCATGGTATGAAATCCATAATACCTGCACAGAAGGACAAAAACAGCCTCTTTTCATCAGCTAGTGAGGAGGCTGCTGAAAATTCGACATAGGATGTAATCATTGTAATGGCAGAGATCCCTTGACTGTTCTCTTATGTTAAAGTCAGGTGACTAGTAGGCGCATAGGGATAAATACAACCGGGAGCCTTGCAACTGAAGCCCTCTTGCACTTGTTGGCATGGAGCAGTCAGCCTTGATTTGAGGCTGCATTAGTTTTCTACTGCTGCCATAAAGCACTCTCACGAATATAGTGGCTTAAAGTAATACATCCTCATAATTTCACAATTCTGTTGTTCAAAGGTCTGAAATGGTGTCATTGGGCAAATTCAAAGTGTTGGCATGGTTCTGTTCCTTTCTGGAGATTCCAAGGAAGGCTCTGTTTTCTTGCCAGCTCCTGGAATCCATTTATATTCCTTTGCTGGTTGCTCTGATTTCAGAAGATGAGTGGAGGACTTCTCATATGCAGTCACATCTTATATCTGACCTCTTCATAGTACTAGTTGGCCCCCTCCTCCTCACTCTTCTACCTTTCTCTTCCACCTTGAAGGACTTTTATAATCACATTGACTTGATCTGAATAATTCAGAATAACTTCCCTATCACATTACTCTTTTTAAAAAATATTTTTATTTGATTACACACATATTTTATATCATTATATTCCGCAGAATTTTCCCACCACCTAGTCCCCTGTGAACCATCATCTTAATCTCTTTTGCCCTTCCCTGCCCTGATTTCATCCTCCTCCCCTTCTCTTGCTCTATGCTTCAGTTCTGTTAACAGTTTTAATTTTTTTAGTTGTCCTTTTTTTTTGCCTGTTTTCTCTATGTCCTGCTTATAGGTGAGAACATCCCATATTTTTCTTTTTCTTTCTGGCTTATTTCTGCTAGCATAATTCATTCTAGGTCCATCCATATTATCATATATGCTTCAAATTTGTTGTTTTTAATTGCTGAGTAAAATTCCATTGTGTACATATACGACAACTTTCTGATCCATTTGTCTGTTTTTGGGCATTTGGGTTGCTTCCATATCCTATTGGATAGGATAACCTGGCTATTATAAATGGTGCTGCAATAAATATCTGAGTACAGGTGTCCTTTTGTATTAATGTTTTTGTATCTTTTGGGTAGATTCCCAGAAGTGGGATTGCTGGATCAAATGGTAGTGCCATTTTTAGTATTTGAGGATCCTCCACACAGCTTTCCATAGTGGCTGGACCAGTTTGAAATCCCATCAGCAATGTAAGAATGTTCTTTTCTCGCCACATCCATGCCAGCACTTGTTGCCTGGTTTTTGTTTTTTGTTTTTTTGATATGGGTCATTGTTACTGGTGTAAGAGGGTATCTCATTGTGGTTTTAATTTGCATCTCCCTGATTACTGGTGATGCTGAGCATTTTCTCATATGCCTGTTATTCATTTGTATTTCCTCTTTGGAGAAGTGTCTTTTCAGTTCCTCTCATTTTTTGACTGGGCTTTTGCTTTGTTTCTGTTAAGTTGTGTGAGTTCTTTGTGGATCCTTGTTAACAGCATGGAAGGCAAACATTTTTTTCCATTTGGTTGGGTTTCTTTTTGTTTTGGTTATTGTCTCTTTTGCTGTACAGAAGTGTTTTAATTTGATGTAGTCCCAGCTGTTTGTTTTCCTTTATTGGTCAGCATCTGTAGATGTGTCCTGAAAGGGGTTTCTGAAGTGTAAGTTTTGGAGTGTTTTGCCCATGTTTTTCCTCTATCATACTACTCTTAATCACACTCCCAAAGTCTGTTTGTCTTGGAAGGTAACATTTATAGGTTCTAGGGATTAGTAAGTAAACATTTTTAGGGAGTCATTATTCTGCTTACCACAGAGACCATACAAACACAACAGATTATAATTGATTTACTGGATTATGGTCTTGGGCTAAGTTACTTGAGCCCCTGGTGCCACAGTTTCCTCATCAGTAAAATGTAGGGATAAATCTCTTGAAGGTTAGAGGTTTATAGGAGATAGTGCTTATAATAGTATCTGACATTTAGTAAGCACATTAGCAATTATTAAATCCTTTTTTATAGCATATTGATTCTTACTGCTTCAGGCACTGTTCTAGATACCGGAGGCATGGACAGTATGGATAGGAACATAACTTGTTCTCAAATTATATTCACTACACAGTTTGCTATGTATCATAAAAGGCATGGAAGTACAATAGGGGTCTCAGAAGTTTGAATGAACCTGACATTTGATCTGGGTCTTGGAGAATGAGTAAGTATTGGATAGTGAGAAAAAAAAGAGAAGAACTCGGATATATGATGAAATATATATTCAGGGAACAGTAACTGATCTCTCAATATGGCTGGAGCAAAAGCTGTATTATGTGTGATAGAGCTAGAGATGTGCTGGTGTAAATACCAAGGTTGCACAGTTCAGGAATTTGGTCTTTATCTTGAAAGACAAACAAGTCATTGAGAGTATTTAAATGGCGGAGGGTCTCATCCGATTTGTGGTTTTAAAAGGCTACTCTGGTGAGCAGTAAGAAAAACGGGTTGGCTAGTAGAACGTAGTAGCTGGTCCCATTGTCCAGGTAGTAAGTAAAGAGAAAGGGAAAACATTTGATATTTAGGATACTTTACAGAACTTGGTGCCCAATATCACAAGGGTGTGGAGAGAGGAAGAATGGGGTTAGTTCGAATTTTTGGTTTATGGGACTGCTGGATAGTAGTCCAATTCACTGAATTAATACAGTGATAAGTTTGGGGGAAACTGGCTATAGGAACAGCCAACATTCCAAAGGGCTTAATAGAGGCTAAATTGTAGTTACTATTATGGTGAAAAGGAAGCTTAAAGAGATCAAGTAAAGGATACACCTTCCAACTTATTATTAAGGAGAAATTGTGACTTAGAAATATTAAGGTCCTGTTACTAAATTTGCACAGCTGGTGTATGAAGCAACCGGATTCCAGACTTTGCCACTAAAACTGTCTTAGTTTCGGACATGTGGAATTTGAGATATTTTGGCGGTAGGGGGGGAGAAGGGGGAAGATGGTGTGGAGGGGTGCAAATGGTGCTGTACAGGAGGCACTGGGAAATACAAAATCTGCGCTCAGGAGACAGAGTTGGTTTGAATGTAGCCTGTGTAGTAGGAGAAAAAATGGGAAAAGACTTGCCCCCCCCCCCCAACAGTTCAAGATCAGTCAAACCACTATTACCATTTCTCCACCCAGCTCCTGCCAAAGAAAAATCGTAAGGGGGAGGGTAGTTTTCAAATCCAGTTTTTGCATTGCGCACGGTTGCTGTGGTGCTTTAATCTAAAGACCCAAAGACCTGGGGCTTGCCAGACTACACTCTACACCATAGACACCCGCAGAAATCATCCCCAAACCTTGCGAGGGACAGGTAGTGTCAAAGGAACCTGCTGGGGGGGGGGCTATGGAGGACGCGCTAGCCAAGAGGGGAGAGACGGTACATGACGTCACGCGGCAGCGGGGTGATTCCCCAGCCCCTGGCGTCATGCGCCGATGACGTCACTCTAGGCGCTCCCTCGGCCCCTGCTGGGGTTGGCCCCGCTCACGTGGGTCTGGCCAGTTCTCCCCGCCCCCTCCCACCTGCGGGAGGCGGGGCTGGCGGTCTCGACCAGCGCCACCGCTTCGCTGGGCAGGGCAGGGGGCGGGGGCGAGGGCGAGGGCGGGTGGGAGCAGCAGCGGGGCTGGCCCGAGGCTGACAATAGGGTAGGCGGGGGCCGAGGCTGCAGCTGGAGCCCAAGGTGCCTGGCGGGCAACACAGCAGACGCCCCCTCTCGGCTCTCCCTCCCTCAACCTCTTGCCTT